>FIZR01019282.1:0-29322 GCA_900060175.1 Ferrisia virgata | reverse complement strand
ATTGTAAGAGACCTTTTTTGTAGAGAATTCAATTTCCTACAAGTATATGAGATGAGATATTTTTTTTCATACAGTAGACACCAAGATATGCAATTTTCTTCATAACAATAGAAAAAAAAATAGAAATCTGAAAGGCGGAGGACATTCCTATTAAAATTAAGAGCTCATACGTGGAGAGAATTTTTTTTAGTGTCTACCAACCAGTTTTTTAGGGTACCAAGTAAAAAAAAAAAATAATCTTTTTTTTTTACCCACCCTAATACGTAGGCCTTTACACTCGCATGTATGTATTATTAAATTCAAATAACAATTTGTTCGTATTTATCAATTTATTAATATTTTTTCATCTCACCCACCCACTGTCGTTTAAATTCATAAGTATTATTGTAGTCGAATATTTGTTCGAGTAATATTGAAGAATTAGCTAATTTTTTTTTCAATATAAGTATTTTTTAGTCGTTTGTATTATTTCAATAGCATTCAGCACCGAGGGTACTTTATGTACAATCATGGCCTGACGCTGGTCGAATCTCTGGGATGAGGTTTTAGAAAAAAGCTCCCAAATGAGCGCAAGTTCAAAAAACAACGGCGTCAATGTGCTTACCTATTTAATACCACTGGTGACTTCGTCCCCTACCCCCACCCTCGCGATAAAGGCACAACTAGGTGAAAATTTTAGCAGACGTTAAAGCACTCTACCTCTATCTGCAGAGAAAAAAAAAGCGGAGTGAGAATGACCCGAGCAAAGCGAGGGCGAAAATTTTGTAAAATTTTGCAGGATAAGAGATGGAAAATAAGCTTCTTGACGTATTTTTAGGCTTCAAGTGTTGAATTTGACTGTTTAAGTGTTTATACTTGGAAATTTGTTTTTTAAAATACGTGCCTCGTTTACACATATATAATTGCGTTTATATATGTTTGGAGTTTTTTTTCTATCTCAGAAGGGGGAGGGGAGATTTGACCCCTCCCCCATCCCACACCGAATCAACGGCCTTGTGTACACATTTTAAAAATATACCGGGTGTTTGGCGTTAACCTCGCATCCTTATACCAGTGATAGGTCAACTGATGAGACTTAGGTATAATGGTTGGCATACTCAAAAAATTGAAGGAGCTGAGATTTGCTACTTTCAAAATTTAATTTTCATTCAAACCTGCCGCTCACTTTGAAAATTCACTGAAAAAAAATTATTAATGATCAAAATTTGCTGTTTGCTCTAAAACATTGGGTATACTCTCCTGTATATGTGGTATAAAAATTGAGAGTGGGAGAGAAGTGGTTCGTAAAATATGGGAAAATTATTACCAAAAAAAGCATCACTTTGTTGGAAGGGAGTTGTGCGAGGGACGAACTCAAAAAATGAGAAAAAGCGACTAAAAAACCGTTATGTTGAGGCTGTGAGGGGGTGCAAAAAGGTTAAAAGGTTGGGATTCCTAAAAGGCATATATAGGGCCACCACTACTGAATGTACATACTAAATTTCAACTTCCCAGCTCATTTCCGTGAAGAGATAAGGGAGGAACAGCCCTTTTTCAAGGTCAGAAAAGGAAAAAACTCTCATATCTCCCCCTCTAATCGACTTAAGAGGTTAAGTTTTGGATATAGCATACAACTTTGAATTTCCTATCGATTGACTTAAAAAGGAACAATTTTTGTATTTTTGTCCCCTCAGCGCCCCCTCCTCCAAAATGTGGCAAAACTGAATTTTGACCCAAGGCCATTAAGTAGCGTCACATGACACAGTTCTGGCGTGTGACTTCTGAGAGTAAAAATGGAACATTTCTAGCAATGCTTCACCCAATCCGAAATCACTGAATATTTGCCTAATTCATGACAGTGACATTGAAATGGTGCAATTGTAACACGAGGATGACTCCAAAATGACTTCATTATGATATGGCTATGATGTTACTGTCACATATCAACAACATGTATTTTTTTTCTCCAATTGGTATTTTTTTCTGCGAGTTGATACAACCCTCGAGGTTACAGTGCTCGCAATAGCTTTTTCAAAAGTTATTCTCAAAAAAACTAAAAAAGTTACAAATTTTTAGACATGCTTTTTTGTACTTATTTTTTCATATTTTACGAACCACTTTACCCCCATTCTTGATTTTCATACCACACACCCTCAAGAATATACCCAATGTTTTAGAGCAAACAGCAAAATTCTATCGTCATTAATTTTTTTCCAATGAATTTTCAAAGTGAGCGGTAGATTTGGATGAGAAAGAAATTTTGAAAATAATACATCTCAGGCCCTTCCATTTTTAGGGGTATGCTAACCATCATACATGTAAGTCTCGCGAGTTGACCAGTCACTGGTAAAAGGATGGTTGGGTTAATGCAGAACACCCTGTAGAAGGATAGATAGAGGTGGGCTTCGCCACCCATCGATGATGACGTAAATACGAAAGGAAAAGTTTATTGACACTTGACAGTTCAACAATTCGACAGTAATAGTATTGACCAAAACAAAAAAAAAAAGTAAATGGTTCATCCTCACTACAAAATTCTCGAAAGTTCTTTTCACTTTTTTGTGTGAGAAACGAAAAGAAAAGAGTTGAAATTTCAACACGTAGCAGTAGGTGGGTTCTTTATACTCGTAACTCGTAAAGGCGATGTAACGTAAGAGCTTTAAAAAAACATACGGAATGCTGTAATAAATTTTAAAACCCTTTTTTTGTTCACTTTTTAACTATACGATGGCCTTGAAAATAATAACACGTTCATATTCTCCCTCACAATCTCAAAAAATTAGTTTTTACGTGGTTTCTATCATTTTTTGAGAAAAAATCGTTGAAAATCACCGAAAATAGCTTAAAAACTTGCCAGAAATACATAAAAAGAGGAAGAAAATGAATCAAAAATTATTAAATACTTCGTAAAACTAAGTTAAAATTGACCAAAAATATGCAAAAAATCGTTAAAAATCATCAAAAATTGCGTAAAAATTGTGAAAGATGCATAAAAAATGCAGAAAATTTATTTAAAAAAAAAACATTAAAAATTGGGTAAAGCAAGATAGGGTAAAAAAGTAAAAAAAATGGACAAAAACACGAAAAATTGAACTAAAAAACGAAAAACTGTTAAAAATTAAGTGAAACTGAAAAAAAATCCAAAAAATCATAGAAAACTGATCAAAATTCATAAAAAAATGTTAAAAACCAAATGTTAAATTACCTAAAATAAGAAAAAAATCGTGAAAAATTGTCAAATTTGGTTAAAAAATTTAAAGAAATGAAAAAAATACACAATCTTGATCAAAAGTTACAAAAAAATTTAAAAAATAATGTAAAAATTGGCCTCAGTAATGAAAAAAATTGAAAAAATTCATGGAAAATTGGCCAAAAAGTTGACAAAAATGAGTTTAAAAAGCAGGAAATAATCAAAAATTACGAAAAAAAAGTTGAAAGTTGGGAGAAAATTCGTCTATACCTAAAATAAAATCATCGAAAATTACGTAAAAAAGTAGGAAAAATGCCTAAAAAATGCAGAAAATAAAAAGTAGGAAATGCGCATAAAAAATGCAGAAAATTGATGAAAAAACACTCAAAAAAGTAATAAACATTGAGAAAAAAAATAAATAAAAAAAACGTTCAAAATCATTAAAAACTGATCAAAAATCAAAAAAAATGTTGAAAACCAAGTGAAAATTCACGTAAAGTTTAAGATATTATGAAAAACTATCGAAAATTTATCGAAATTTGCGATAAAATATTGAAAATTTGGTGAAAATACACTTAAAATTGAAAAAAAAATCTTAAAAAATAGTCAAAATATGTTAAAAAATTGGCAAAAATACGCACAAAAAGGCCGTAAAATGATCAAAAATCATAATAAACTATTGATAATTTGATGTCAACTGACCTAAAATGTGAAAAACGTATTGTAGCGAATCATTGAAAATTGGATGAAAATTCTACAAAAATGGATAAAAGGTGTAGAAAATACAACAATAATCACGAATAAATGTTGAAAATTAAACGGAAGTTAACCTAAAATAGGAAAAAAATCGTTAAATTATCAAAAATTGATTACGATTCACGAAAAACAATTAAAAATTAGTCTAATATAGGCCTAAAATATGAAAAAAAAATCATTGAAAATCATCGGAAAATTGGGTAAAAACTGAAAAAAAAATATGTGAAAACTGCGAAAAATTGATCAAAAATCACTAAATAATAGTAAAAAATGAGTAAAAATTGATCATAAATCCTTCAAAATCACTGAAAACAAAAACAAGTTGAAAATTTGATAAAAAAATGGGTTATAAGTGTAGATAATTTATCAAAAATTGCGAAAAAAAATCGTCAAAAATCATTTAAAATTGAAAATTCAGAGGAAAATGTTAAAAATTGGATGAAAATTGATAAAAAATAAAGAAATTCACATGTCCGAATGTGTACTGTTAACACTACATTCGAATAAATGTTCAAAATGTCAACATCATGCGTAGATTTTAAGGGAAAATAAAATAAGCATAAAAATGGTCACTGAATGAGATTGCAATAAATAAAAAGAGCATATCATAAAATTGTCGCATCGCAATTTTCGATCATCTGCGTTCATTATTATAAGTGTTTCTTGTTTAATAAATTTTTAAGAAAATGAAAAAGTGAAGTAATAAATACAAGGATAAAAACACTCAACGGACTACTCGAATTCAACAAAAATCAACATCCAATTGGCGCTAGTCACTTTTCACGTTTATTTTACGTTTTTAAACAAATTACGCCTTGGAAAAAAACTCGACAAAAAATTTATTCATAATTCGTGTGAAATTAGGTTGAATTTATTTTTATTTTTTATATAAAATCTGACTTTTCCTTTTTCGCGTCATTCTGAATTCAATTTACTATTCCGAAGGAAAATTATGAAAATGGATCACTTCACAAAATATCAATTTGAGATGCGAAATTTTCCACGACATAAATGGTAGGTACATTCTCGTAACATGTTATGGAACTAAAAGGCCTATAAAATTTATACAATCGTAGGTAGATATTGTATACGTAGTAGGTAGCTAGGTAAAGTACTTTGTAAACTATACGCAATTAAATTGCAAGTGAATTTTTTGTTTTTCAATAAAGTTGCCTAAAAGAATAAAAAGTACGAGTGGATACGTACATAAGAAAGCTCGTCACTATTTCTTTTCAATTTAAAAGTTTTTTCCACCATATACCTACACACGTACAAACGTACGTCGTTATAAATATCAAAGAATCAAAAAAGCCACGTTTATTTGTTTGAATTGTTAAAATTCAACGCATCAAAGGGCATGTTATTCTTTCTACCTCCTTCCTTATACCTATTTCATCTAACCGGTAAAATTGGAATCAGTTCCCAAAAAAAACTGTACAAAGCTTTAAGCTCGAAGGTATGAATAAAATATGACGTAACACATCGTGCACATCTGGAAGCACGTAACAATAAAACAGCAACATGGCACATATGACGTAAAAATGGCCCATATATTTTAAACTCTATCCACGACACCAACACACACGCTCAAATAAAAAAAACCATCACACACACACATACACACTATCTGCTCCTCGCATGAAAAAAATAGTCACACGGAGGTAACCTTTGCTCGAGGTCGTAGGGGTAATGAAAATAACGCCATGAAAAACTATGTAGGTATTTGAAATTCTTTCAAGCTCGGAACACATTTTTACCCGCGGGGAATCTACCGGTCAAAATAAAAATACCTGACAGACGCCTAGCTTAATTTTTGATTCGACTTGTAATACCCAAGTACATATGTACTTTGGAAAAATTGAAAACCTCATCAACTCTTATCAGACTGCAACCGTAGAAATGTATTAATTATCGTCAACGCAATAAATATCTATTTCGTTTTTTTTTTTTTCAAAAAAAAAAAAACAAAAAAAAAATTCTATTCCATACGAAAAAAGCTTTTAACGCCTACACGTGAACTCGAGCTGCCGATTTTCTTTATATTTGTACATACTTCCTTATATTGGCATACATATTTGGAATATCATTAGCATTATTTGGTCAGATATAAGGAAAAAAAAAACGATGCTGATGAATAACTCGCTGTACTGAAAGAATACTATTTCCGAATACAGGATCACACGTGCTAGTCCCCGGATGAAGCTGACGCCCACATACGTTTTTGGTATCCGTTTAAAAACTTCCCGATGCGATATAAGGATAAAAGCTATTCTATCCTATAGACTTGTCCCTTGAGAGTGTATCGTCTTTCTGTATACTCAGCTCTTATTCTTTGTCTACCTTTATGCACAGCTCGCTTTTTAATATAACTACACTTAACATAGATTAAGGTACCTTACTCTTTTCATATTTTTCCAGATAAATGATATTATAGGTAGTAGAGTTTTCAAACCAATGAAAAGATGGATTTCTAATCAATCAAAGGGATGGAATTCTCTTTAACGAGAATTATTAATATCTTTGAAAGACTATACAAAGAAATTATGGTGATGTTCGTTAATAGCTATTCTCAATTTCAAGCTTTTTAATAACGATGGAATTAAAATTACATAGATTCTCTTCTTTCAATACTTTTTAGCCTGATCTTGTATACGTCATATTATCAATGAAACTCAGGCTATTATGATCGACCTACTTAAGGTGGATGGTAGGCAGGGGGGTGGGGGGTAGAATATCAACAAAATCCATTTTGGGGTCCTAGAAGAGCAGTTTTAGCCATGTCAGATATTTATTTGTTATTTTATCCCCCCCCCCAACATTAAAATAATTCACTCCGCTCGATACTGACCAAAATCGCTCCAATTCGATCAATCGACTCGGTTTGGTGGCTGATTAGATATATGCGAGTGGGGATGAACTTGAGTAAAAATTCAGTTATGCCCCAATTTGGGGGAGGGGATGCTGAGGGGTCAAAAACACAAAAATTGTCTCTTTGTAAGCCAATTGATAGGCAATCGAAAGTTGTACAACATATCCAAAAATCAACATCCTAAGTCAATTAGGAGGGGAGATATGGGGGTTATCCCCTTTTTTGACCTTGAAAAAGGGCTGTTCCTCCCCTATCTTCCCACCATATTGAGCTAAAAACTTTAAATTTAGTATGTACATTTAGTTCGGGTCCTAGATGTGTATTTTGTGGGTCTCGACTTTTCAACCCCGTTGCAGCCCCTCGCGTGGTTTTTTGGTCGATTTTTCTCTAATTTTTACATTTTCTTCTTCGCATAACTCCCCTCTGAATTAGGCTAGAAAGTGAAAATTAGGTACGTCGACGTGTGTAAGGACCCTTGATGTGCCTTTTGGGGATTTCGACATTTTAGTCTCATTGAACCCTCGCAATGCTTTTTTTCAATTCTCATGATCGTAATATGTCATGAAAAGCACCCTGAAAAAGCATTGCTTCTTTTTTCAGCTTGATTTTCTACGTCATATTACGTGTTAATGAAAATCAAGCTATTACGGTCTATCGACCTACGACAGATGAAGGCGGCTGTATCGACAAAAATCGTTTTGGAGTCCTATAATAACGTTACTTCCAGTTTTGGGGATGTCAGAAATTTACCCCACTAAAAATTATTTGCTCAGCTCGGTACCATGCAAAATCGATCAACTGTTGGAAATAGTCTTACATTGGTGACAGATTTGATATTATAGAGCGTGATTGATTTCGGGTCAAAATTAAGTTATGCCCTAATTCGGGGGGGGGGGGGGGGCGTAGTACCGAAGAGCTAAAATAGCAAAAAATGTATTTATTTGAGCCAATCGGTAAACAATTCGAAGTTGTATAACATATCCAAAAATCAGTTTGCTACGTTAATTAAGAGATAAAATGAGAGGATTTTTCCCTTTTTTTGACTTCGAAAAAAGGTTTTTCCTTCTCTCTCTCATCTTTAAATTGAGCTAAGAAATTTAAATTTGGTGTTTAAGACTTACTGGGGGTCATGGATTCGCTTTGGGCGGGGAGGGTTCGGCTTTTCAGATCCATAGCTTTCCCTTATAACTCCAAAATGTAGTTTTTGAGAGAATTTTCGTATATTTTGAGTTTCTTCCTCGCATAATTCCCCTCCAAATTGAGCTAGGAAGTTGAAATTTGATAGTCCTAGGTGTGCCTTCTGGCGATTTCCACTTTTCAGCCTCTTTTTAGCACCTCACAGCTTCAAGAATGTAGTTTTCCTTATTTTTTGAGTTTGTTGCCCGCATTACCCCCCTCCAACTTGATCTAGAGGGTTGAAATTTGGTATATAGATTCAGCATAGGTCTTATGAGTGCGTTTTAAGGGTTTCAGCTATCCACTTCAATCTCTACACGTACCCCTAGGTATAGGCAGATCTAGAAACTTTTTAGGAGAGAGGCTAAATATGAAAATTCGAACGTAGTGAGGGCGACGAGGGCGAAATTTTGAAAAAATTATAATTTTAAGCTATAAAAAGTGCTTTTCTTGGAGTTTGGTTTTCAAATTTTGAAGGCTCATTGAGAGAGTAATGTGTTTTCAATGATTTGGATATTAAATTCAGCTTAAATATACCCCTAAGGGGAGAGAGCTGCAGCCTCCCATAGCTTCCCTTGGGTGCGTTTTTACCTCTAGGTCCTACCACTATTCGAGGAAAAACATCAACAAGTCCAGCTTTTTTAAATTCCATGAGTGGACAGTTCAAATATCTTCTTATTTCATGAAAATTATAGTCAGACGAGCATTTTAGAAAATTGTGTAGTCGATTTTAGTGTCAACATTTGACCATCAAAATCCGGATTGTTCAGATTTTGATCAGCTGAATGTTGACACGGCCATGACATTGATGATCAGCTGTCCTGGGCTGTTAACATCTGGAATCTGGATCGTCAGAAGTTCGATTAAGTTCGAAAAAAAAACGAGAAATGCTGTGAAAAAAATATTAAGCAATTTTCGAAATTCCTGATGATAAAACGAAATCACGTCACTTCAGATCAAATTTGGGAACGAGAATATGATAGAATTTAAGGGAGCCCAAGGGACGGGAGCTAAGTCTTTCCAGATGTTGAATCAGCCTCCCCTACCCGAAAATTTTTCCATGTATAATAAATTCTGTACAATGACTAAAAATGTTTTGAGATATGTTAAAATTTTGAGAAAATTTTAAAACATTTTGAAAACTGATGGAAATATTGAAATTTTAGTCGAATTTAGAAATGATACTGCTGTAAATCTTGTTTTTTCCACCAGTAAAGTCTCTAAAATTGGTGCTAAAATATCGAAAAACACATACATCGTTTTCTCATTTGAAATCATATTTTATAAAAATTTCACCCTCGCGACCAAAGCTTAGAATCCGCCTATGACGGGAACGGATTAGCGTAAAGAATTTTTAAAATTTGCTTCGCATTGTTTTTTTAACATTCAAACTGACGTTTAAGATGTTGGTGGTCCGGATATTGATGGTCAACTGTTGATGGATCTGGATGGTTAAGAGTTGACAGTCCGAATCTTGATGGCATGTATGTTGATGGTCCACTATTGTTGGTCAACTTGTGGCAGTTCACTGTTGACCATCAACTGCGAATGATCAAGTGTTGTCAGATCTGGACCATCTACCGGTCGGATTATGTTTGATAAAAAAGTTGAGGGTTACGAAAAAATTTTCAAGTAATTTTTCAATATGCTGAATGTTAAAAACATCACAGATGAAAGGATTTAAGCTGGAGCAGAGGGAGGTAAAATACCGTAGAAATTTGAAAAGTCACTGATTGATAGAAAATCAAATTTAGGATGAAAATCTTCTGTTAAGTCTACTGTTGTGTGGAATATTATTTGATAGTTGTAAATTGTAAGTGAAAACGATGTGAAGGAAACAGTAATGGTTTATTTTATGATTTTAAGTTAAAATGTTAAGGAGAATTAAAAAAGTAAGCCTTGACTTTGTAGTTTGAATTGTAATGTTTAAGTCTATAATTCTATAATAAAATGTTCGAACTTATACAGTTATGCAATCCTAAACGTTGAAAAAAGGATCATATTTGAGTATCAATGTGAAAATATTGCCTAAACAAAAAAAAGAGGAAATGACCTAATTTCGCTGAAAAAAATGGAAAAAAATTTTCAGATGATAAGCTGCATTTAAAATATGAAAACTTACATTCTTTTGATATTTTATCTTTGCATGCAAAGAGTACTAAGTATTTTATTATAACGTTATCCAAAACAAATACTCGAGCATAGATTTCCAACTTACAAGAACTACCTATTTAAATTCGAGGTGAGTAAAAAGCCTGAATTTGATTTTTCAACTTCTTCTCATTGTTAAGTTCGTTTCAAAAGGATTCAATTCTGGGTGATTTTTTTCTGTTCCAATTGAATCCAGCTAGATAAAAAATTCACTCTGCGTTAGTCGAATGTAAATAAAGGAAATTTTCCGTTCACTTCGGGGATTTCTTTTTGTTTGAGTTTTAAAATTTTAAAAGCGTATTGTATTCAAAGATTCATGAATATTCTCAAACTTCACGTTCTCGTTAGCTTTACAGACATGCGACTAGGTAGTAGGTCTAGATAGGTAAGCGAAAGTACGCGTATAATATCGAACGTTAAATTCTATACATCGAATTTTTCAATGTTAAACATTCGTGCATGTGTGTTATCGAAAAAATATCCACAATAAAATTAGCATTATAAATCGCATAGGTGGTATCAACGTTTACTGTATACTTTGATCTGTGACGCTGACGAAAAATTGCGTACAATGGATAAATCTATCAATTAATCAGTAAAAGCGGTAAAAAATGATACAGAAGTGAATGGTTTGAACTATTGAAAAGCGCATATAGGACGCTTAAGAAAGTTAAACGCCAAATTTCCTCCAACTCCTTTACTCAATTTGGAAGGGAGATATGCGTGAGATAAACTCAATAAACGAAAAAACCATCCAAAAAACTATACATTATCGATGCTGTGAGAGGGTACGATGAGACAGAAAATTCTCTACCTCCAAAGGGCAAATTTTAGACCCCTATTTCAATTGGAAGTGAGTTATACGAAAAACAGACTTTTTTGTAAGGTTAAAAAAAGAAAAAACTTACATATCTGAAAAATAAATAAAAACAATTAATCTGACAGGCTGAATCATGATCTTTTGGACTCTCAAGAATCATACCATTCGAATATTTAGTAACAAAAATTGCGAGCCAAACAAAAATATCAACTAAAATTATAAAATTTTCAAACTAAAATTTTGTTTTTTCCATCTTAAACAATGATGATTTCGGTGAAAAGACTGTGGATGGCCGAGCGAAGCGAGGGCTAAATTTTTTCGTGAAAAATGACTTTTTAATGCGCGAAGAATGTATATTTGGAAACTTGGGCGGAATTTTCCATTCAAAAATACCTTCAACTACGCACTAACTGATTGACGAAAATACGAAATTCGAGAAAAAAAAAAACAAAATACTTTCTTAGTCTAATTTTTGTGAAATATTACAGTTATGTAAATTCAAAACTAACCATTAGTAAGGGTAGGGAAGATGCAATGGTGTTACAAAGTCAACACCATCAAAACGCATACCTGGAACATACATTAAATCTACATACCAAATTTCAACTTTCCAGCTCAATTTGGAGAGAAGTTATGCGAAGAACAAACTCAAAAATAAGAAAATCCGCCCAAAAAATCACATTTTTACGGCTTTGAAGGGGTTCAATGGGTCCGAAAAGTCCAAACCCCCAAAAAGTATACCTATAGCCGTTACCAAGTATACATACCAAATTTCAACTTCCCATCTCAATTTGAAGGGATGATAGGAGAGGAACAGCTCTTTTTCAAGGTAAAAAAGGAGAAATACCCTCATATCTCCCCTCTTAACTGACCTAGGGGGCTGATTTTTAAATACGTTGTACAACTTTGGATAGTCTATCGATTGGCTAAAAAAGGAGCATTTTTTTCGATTCTAGCCCCTCAGTACCCCCTCCTCCCAATTTAAGCATAACTGAAGTTTGACCCAAGGTTAAACCCCACTTCAGAATTTTGAATCCGCGACCACTGTAAACCTATTTTCCAAGTTCAATTGATTTTGGTCGGTATCGAGTTAAGAAAATAATTATTACTTTTCGGGAGGAAAAAATTTTTTAAATAAAAATAGATATCTTACAAGGTCAAAAAGGATTAACAGGACCACAAAGCGGATTTCGTTGATAATCCCACTCTCATCCGTCGGAGGTCAATAGATCGTAATAGCCTGGTTCTCATCGACAATATGACGCAGAAAATCATACTGCTGAGTTAAGCTGCGGCGAAATTTTTGCAATATTTTCATGCATAATGCTTTTATTCTCAAACGAAAGCTTGGACTGTTAAAAAAATCGATTTAAAATACCTTAAAAGAGAGGGTCCTTAATGGTAGTAGAGCAGCAGCCCACCCCACAGCTCCCTTAATCCAGGCTTGGGAATAAGGAGTAGTGTTTGTTCCTACCATCATTCTACATTCTCAAATCAATGGTTTTAAATTTTTTTCATACCATATTTCAGCTTCCTAGCATGGTTTTAGTTGCACGAGAGTGTGAATATGAGGAATCAAAAATTAAAAAAAAAAAGAATCGTAAACAGACGCTTTTTTAGCCTGATTTTCATAACACATTGAAATTATGAGAATTAGGCGATGCTTAATTCCTCATTAGCATCGCGGGATGGATGGGATAATGGGGCTAAAAAATCCCGAGTCCCTCAAAAGACCGATCTATGGCCCCTACTAAATGTACATACCTAATTTAAACTACTTTGGCTCAATTTAGAGGAGAGGAGTTGTGCGAGGAACAAACTGAAAAAATAAGAAAAACCGAGCAAAAAACCATATATTTGAGGCAGTGAATGAGTGAAATGGAATTGTAAAGTCGAGACCGCCAAAAGGCACATTTAAGACTCTTACCTAATGTACATACCTAATTTCAAGTTTCTAGTTCAATTTGGAGGGGAGTTACACGAGGAAGAAATTCAAAAAATAAGAAAAATGAGAAAAATCTATCAAAAAACTTCTTTTTTGGGACTGTAAGGGGGTGCAATGAAGCTTTTAAAAAGTCGCAACCCTTAACAGGCGCATCTAGGGTCACAACTAAATGTACACACTAAATTTCAACTTCCTAGCTCAATTTGGTGAGGAGATAGGGGAGGAACAGCCCTTTTTCTAGGCGAAAAAGGGGAAAACCCTCATATCTTGCCTCCTAATTGACTTAGGGAGGATGATTTTTGAATATGTTATACAACTTTTGATTCTCCATCAATTGGTTTAAAAAGACGCAATTTTTGCGTTTTTGACCCCTCAGCACTCCCTCTCCCAAATGGGGCAAAACTGAACTTTGACCAATGTTCATTCCCACTCATATATATCTAATCAATTGTCAACTTGAGCCGATTCACCGAGTTGGAGCAATTTTGGTCAGTACCAAAAAAATCGTCTTAATGGTCTTCTAGGACCCCAAAACGGATTTTGTTAATATTCCTCTGCCATTGGTCGATAGATTGTAATAGCTTGGTTTTCATTATAATCTGACATAGAAAATCAGGCTAAAGATGCACAAAAATCATCCCATTTTTTCTCTTCAAATCACTTCGAAAACGAAAAAGTTAATGTTGAATATGTTATATAATTTTCCATTCTCCGTCAAATGGTTTATAAAAAAAAGCACCTATGGCTTACAGGTCATTTGGAAGGAGTTGTAAAGATGTTAACCTACGATGCTTATTGGGTTAGTACAAAAAGAGTTTGGCAAACACTTTCATGATGCTCACTTGGGCATCTGGTCAAATCGCATTAAAGTTCTTTTGGATATTGGAATTATAACTCTTTCCTTTTTTTTTCACTGTATCTTGACAGGAGAAAAAAAATCAATGAAACCAGTTTATTCCTTGCTCAAATCTCGCACTAATGAACACAGAAGAGAACCAGGGTTGTTTTCCCCGGACCTGAAAGGTGTTCTTGAGGGTTCAACAAAAAGAGACCCCCCCCCCCAGAAGTACCTCGCATGTCCTTACATGTGACATTTCTTTTGATCGTCCTAAAGATGAATCACATAATTCAAAATACTTTTGAAGAAATTTTTATTCAGTACTATTGAAATCTGCTTAACCTCATAACTTATATTACTATATCATTCATTTTAAACTGAGATTCAATAATCATTTACAGAGATTCTGGTATTTTAACCCAGATTAAGTGCCGCATTGCGAAATCAAGGAGATCCATTAGTAGTATTAACGGACGCATTAGCGGCGCTCGAAGCACTCGCGTCAACGGAAGAGGGAGTTGGAGTGGATGGAGTACTTGGTGGGGACGGGGTGGTTGACGTTGGTGGGGGAGATGGTGTAGTTGAGGATGGTGAGGGTGATGGGGTAGTTGAGGATGGTGAGGGTGATGGGGTAGTTGAAGTTGGTGAAGGAGAAGGTGAGCCACTGGTGTTGTTAATATTTACAGAAGCATCACTTGATGATGATGCATCAATATTAGTGGAACCACTTGGTGTGGGTGTAGAAGAAGAAGGTGTGGGTGTAGAAGAAGGTGTGGGTGTAGAAGGAGAAGGTGTAGTTGAAGAAGGGCAAGGGGAAGGTGAAGGTCCACCAGTACTGACACTACTTTGAGATGAAGTTTGTACGCCAGTATTTTGGTTCTGCGTTTGCTGTGTGGTGGTTGTCGATTGGCCATCAGGAGAAACGTTAGTTTGACTTTGCACTATTGTGAATTTATTAGTATCGACGTCGAATTTCTGCGTAAGTTGGGATAATTTTGATTCGTCGATACAGCTAGCCTTCAATATTTGCGAGATCTGTTGTGCGTATTGTTGTTGTTTCTCTTGACATTCGTAAATTTCTTGAATGAAAGCAACGAACGTGATCGAACCTGTAATTTATAGAAATTACAGCGTTTACTTCTATCATTATAGTGTGTAACCATAAAAAGTACACAACGATTTATTTCACTTTTTACCTTTATCACTGGAAGTCTGACCAATGAAGAAGTTCTTGTAATCTGTACCAAGCACAGCATATTCGGAACCTATGGAGAAATAATTATTTGTTAAAATAACCTTCAATAATTTCATATTCGCAAAACTTCACAATTATAAATCAATTAAGGAGATAGCCATTTCTTACCGAGATAAGTTTTCACTTGATCGCTGTTACTCACTGCTGTAGCCTTATCTGCGTCTTTGGTAGCTTTCATTACTGTAAATGAAATTTTTTGAAATAACCTTGATCAATTTAGAGGAAATGTAACTCGAACGAGAGTGAAGCATGGTAAAATTTCAAGCATATTTACCATTCACAACTTCGGCTTTCAATATAACAAAATCTTGGGTAGAGAACGTTATATTTTCTTGAATAAACAACAAATTCCTAAAAATGGAGAAATTTTTTCCAGGTGAAACGTTGCGGAAAAATCAAAAATATATATTAGACTTGGCAGTATTCAGGTAACACAAAGGTAAATATCGAAATTTGTTTTAGAAATGAGTTAAACATCTGTGCACATGATTTTTTTGGAAAACTTTAATCTCACAGGGAAGTTTGCAAGTTCCAAGCTCAATCATTTTTTTTCTTTTTAAAATTCTAAATTAAATTCTGAATTTGATTTTTTCGAACATTACCGCACAGCAAAAAATTTTTTCGATCATTTATATCTAACTTTTTTGACATATCGATTTTGTTTTTAAAACTTGAAAGATCATCTGGAAAGTGCACACTTACGTTCCATCATATCCCCATTCTTTGAGCACGAAACATCCATTTTCAGTGACATATTGGAATTTTACAGCCTTACAGCTCGAGCAAATATCTAAAAGGAAAATTGGAAAGCGAATGAAAATCTAGTACTCGTAAGTAAGAAGGGTTAAGTAACCTTTAAAACTAAACAAACTTACATCGATCAGCACAAACAGTAACATCGCTTTGAACTTGTTCTTGGTTCTGAGTATATTTGGCAACGAACCAAGTAGTTTCTTGGATCTGAAAATACGATGAAATGATGAACATAATAAACGAATAGTAATCAACGCAGCAATGGATTCTACTCTGAGGCTATTCTGTATTACCTGGCTTTTGAACTGATCGCTGGATATTTTCAAAACAGAATAGTTGGTAAATCCTTGTTGAGTAGGTTTGCCAGAACTTCCACTTCCAGAGTTAACAGATGCGTTGGCGCTAGAATTAGCAGTAGCATCCACAGTGCTTGAAGGAGACGTAGGTGAACCAGAAGGAGAGGGTGAACCAGATGGAGATTGACCATCAACGGTAACATTGGCGCCAGCTTGAGAAGATGCATCTACAGTGGTACTAGATGGAGATGTACCAGTAGGGGTTGGAGATGTACCAGTAGGGGTTGGAGATGTACCAGTAGGAGTATTACCATCAGTGCAAGGAGGATTAGTCGAATCTGTTGGAGGTGGAGTGCTGTTATTGGTAACGCTGGCACCTGCTTGAGATGATGCATCTACAGTGGTACTAGATGGAGATGGTGATGGAGATGTACCAGTAGGGGTTGGAGATGCACCAGTAGGAGTCGGAGATGTACCAGTAGGAGTATTACCATCAGTGCAAGGAGGATTAGTCGAATCTGTTGGAGGTGGAGTGCTGTTATTGGTAACGCTAGCACCTGCTTGAGAAGATGCATCTACAGTGGTACTGGAAGGAGTAGTTGGAGAAGTTGGAGTAGTTGGAGTTGTGCCATATGGTTGCGTACCGGTACAAGGTGGTTGACCAGTAGGTGTTGAAGTAGTATCTGGGGTAGAAGGCGTTAGTGCAGGTGCCGGTGTAGTTGATGGAGACGGTGATGGAGAAGACGATGGTGATGGAGTACTTGTCAAAGATGCATTGGCAGCTGAATCAGCATTAGCCGAGACTGTGCTGCTGTCAGGTAACGGAGTACAAAGGCATAACGATGGTAACACCACACACAAAGCAAACACGGCGAATTTCATTTTGTATTAACTTGGTATATTAAAACACAGTAGGAAAATTTTCTGCAATTAAAAACAATATTTTTTGAATTCAGTGATCGATCCTACGCGGTATATTAATGAAATGAAATACACAAAGTAGGATCGAGTAAAAGATCAACTTACCTCTTCAGTCGATATCGTTTAGTTTCAAACACGCACGAATACACAGTGCAATTGCTAAATAATAAACCACAACAAACCGTATATATAGTACAATCACTGGATCGAAATGGAAAATTTCACAATTGATCAAACAAAATTTATCTCGCAAGAGTTGCCAGATGAGTGGAAAATAACGTCATTCCACCGTCGATAAATGTCATTTTACCATTAGTTATGGGTGTTTTTGTGATTCCACAGTAAAGGGTTACATCCAATAAAAATAACAGATGTTATTGTTTGTGAAAAATGTTTCGATTCGAAAGATTTTCCAATACACTGTTGACTGTTGATGTTATTCAAACGAAAAACATATCACGGAAATTTTTCGAACAAAACATTGGTATAGGCCTGTGTAGTTCACCTACCTACGTCACGAAAAATTTTACCAAAAACGTGTTTGAAATGATCAATGCAGCCTTCGTACATCAAATTCTAGCTCATACATTCAGTCTTATCAAAACATGATCATAGTTTCAGTTTATTTTACGTAGGTATAGCTAAACCGGCAGCTCTAGCTACATACCTCTACCCATAAAGTACCTAGGTTGGACTACCTGTTACCTAATACCATACTAATGCAATTTTAAGGATAGGTACGAATATCAAAAGCTAACAACAAGACAGTTTAATAGTAATTATACGTAGAAATCACTTTAACAAATCATCTGATACAATCATTGATTGTAAAGAGAGGAAGTATGGACAATTCAGATTAAAAATAATGAAATTGTAGAAAAAGTGCATAATTTTGAAGCAGCATGAGAATAGATCAACTGTAGAGCTATAGTCTATGGAGAATAAGCCAGTAATTCCTCAGCTCAATTTTTGAAATATATCTTGCGTCGAACTTTACACTTGAGTGATATGTATTCAAGAATTTTTTGGCTAGAATTCATACTCAGAAAGAAATTAGAATACAATACAGATCAGTGCTCATTATGAGTATCATTATCTTAAAAATAAAATGAATGGCGACTTCATTTATGCGTTGGAAAGGTAAAAATGAAGTTTTAAAAACATTTTCAATACCAAATTTAAATAAATAATTCCTCATAACACTTGACAAACTCTTGTGACCATATGACCAGTGCCATATCCGAAAGGAGGGCTAGGAATACTATTGCCTCAATCCCTAAAAATGAAAAATTGTTTTTTTTTTTAATTTTGATCAATCTAAAATCCAAATCGTAGCAAACTCTTCACTTTCTTAATGGAACTTCAAAATTTGAAACCCGAACTTTGAGAAGTGAACTTTTTAGGACTTGAAAATCTGATTTTTTCAAAATTTCACCCTCAATTTGCACAAAACTCGTACGTTTAATCCTTCCCTTGAAGAATTTCAGACTCCTTTACTTCCTACCCAAATAAAATTTTTTTTATATTACCTACAAGGTGTTCAAAAAATTATAAAACTGTTTTTTCTCAATAAATTAAATAAGAGTTTTCAATTTGGTCTTCCAATAGTACGCTTTGGGGCAGTTTTTTTTTCAGCTTCGAAACCAGTTAAGCGGTTCTAGACCAAAAACCAAAAGTTTACAAAAAAACTGATCTCATTTTTGCAATCAGTTTCTGACACTTGTTTCAAAAAGATTGAGATATGAAAAAAAATCCAATTTTAGATTATAAAGTTTTGAAGATTGGTATATTTTGAGAAAGGCAATAGGGGCAGGGGAATAAGCATAGGTAAATCTGTTTCGGTGGAATTTAAATATGATACTTTGATGGTAGGGGATTTGCATACTATTGAGATACCCACTTGAACAAAGTTTTTGATCTTTAGCCATATCGGTTTTTTAGGGGCCCTTTTTTTGAAAAACACATAATTTTTCTTTGAAAGCGTTGATTGATTGATTTTTGCAATTTTTCGCCATGTTGCAAATTTATACAAGAGGACTCTCTGAAAAAATAAAAACTGACGGCGTTTTCACATAAATTGAATCCCCTAAACATGAATATGAATTCAGATTTTCGGTTCAACCCCTACGAGTACCTCATTCTGACGGGGAGGTTCATCTCACCTTCGGAATATGGTACTTATGTGGATCAAATTGAAAATCTGATTTCATAGTCGTGTTCAGAGGATTCGATTTATGTGAAAATCATATCAAAATCATGAAAGTACCTTGAGGGGAGAGTTTTAATTTTCGGTTACGATTTTATATTTCTTCAGCCCATAAATACGCTAAATATTGGAACCATTCTAACATTTCTGTGCGATGCTTTTTTCCTAATTAGTGGTAAGGGTAGAATGGGGAGGGGGGTTTGAAATGGGACTAAAAAGTAAACACAGCCAAAAGGCACATCTAGGATGTATACCAGATTTACATACCAAATTACAACTTCTTAGCCCAATTTTCCCGGGGGGAGAGAGGAGGAGATATATATGCGAGAAATAAACTCAAAAAATGAGAAAAACCATCCAAAAACAACTTTTGTGGAACCGTAAGGGGGTTCAATGAAGTTGAAAATTCAAAACTCCCAAAAGGCACACTTATGGCCTTTACCAATACATACAAAATTTTAACTTCCCAGCTGGATTGGAGGGCGGATGGGTGAGAATAGCCTGTTTTCAAGGTCAAAGAATGGAAAATACCTCATATCTTCTTTCCTAATTGACCTCGGAGGCTGATTTTTGAATATGTTACACAACTTTGGAGTCTCTATCGCTTGGCTCAAAAAGAAACAATTTCAGCGATTTCAGCCCCTCAGCTCCTCCTTCCCCATACTTGGGCAATACTAAATTTTCACCCAAGGTTATCTTCACTCGGGAATATCAAACCCACCGTCAATCGAAGCCTATTTCTCAAATTTGATCGATTTTGGTCCGTATTGAGCTGAGCAAATGATTTTTGGTTTCGGAGAAAAAAAATAAAGATAGGTATCTGACATGGCTAATAAACGTTGTAATGATCTTCTGGGATCCCAAAACAGATTTTGTTGATACTTGCCCCTTCATTCGCCATAGGTCGATAGACCGTAATAGCCTGGTTTTCATTAACAATACAAAATAAAAAATCAGACCACAAAAGTAGGTGTCAAATGTTATGTCAAAAACTTCATGACCTTTTAAATCAAGAAATGGGCTATCATTTTACCAATGCCCCCTCCTTTCAATCTAATCTTAAGCCAATCATTACAAAAAATTTACTATACTTGTGCAAGAAAGCAAAGTAGGTCGAATAGGCGGTACTTTAATGAGAAGCCCCTCCCCCTCCCGTTTGAACTGTACTTCATTAATTGAAAAATGATGCAATCTATGTGCAACAAAGTTTGAACCTTTAATTACAGTTCCATTTTGAGGAAAACTTTCGCATATAAAGGAAAGGGAAGTGGCATTTTACCAAAAACATACCAACTGAATTGAAAATTATGTAATTTTGAGCAAATCATCGAACACCTTCAATGAATTTTGGTTACTGTAAATCTCCTAAAAAAATGTGGTATTCATCGTTCCATTAAGGGGGGGGTGCCTTTTAGAAAATATTTTACCGAAGATGTAGAGTGATTATAAATTAATATCTATTTTAAAGTCGAAACTGATCGATGGAACTAATATTGTTTTGTGCTTTTTTTTTCATAAGTGATCTAGGGAAAGATGATGCTGATAAATTTTCAAAAATGTGTTTTACAAGGATGGCTCTGAAGTCCGATCAAAAGGAGGGAAAACGTACTTTTTTTAAAATACTAGAAAAAATCTTTCATTTCTGACTTCGATAATTTTCCATAAATGTATTTCTCGTGAAAAAAATACAGACTGGTACTACGGTAATTTACCTATTTTAAAAACTTCGATATATTTACACGATGCATCCAGATGCTTCACATCAGTCAAACGCGATAAATTGAATTTTGGAAATTTACAAAGGAAAATATCCTCAGCTCCACGTGTTTTCCATTCCCTAATCTCAAATTCTAAATAAAATTATCATCTTTTATTGAAAAATTGAAAAATATCAACGTGAGACTTGATATAATCAAATTTTTATCGTAATAATACGGATCTTCGCAATCCTTTAGATGACTGCGGGAATTTTACAAAAATAAAAAAACAAACTTCCGATGGTTTTTATTTTCAAAATCGAACGTCGATTTTCAACTGAAATTATTCTACCTAGTTTCGTATCAAGCACCTCAACTGAATGTACTAAAACATACGTTTAGCTGCGACTACATTTACGTATACGTAATTTTATAAATAGAATTGCATTAATTAATTTTAAAATTTACACGAACCGAAACACTACATGTACGTTGTAAAAAACTACGCTATATTTTCCCCTCTGCTCCGCATGTAACGTAATATTACTCGAGCAACACCGTTTGTCGGGTCAAAAGTTTGCACAATCTGGGTTTCACATTGAAAACCTCATCCACCTACGCTCGAATAAAAGAACAGTTGAACAAACACAGCTCTCACCGAGATAGATGGAGGATAAAAAGCAAGCAGCGGAGGAAGAAAAAAAAACCAGAAACGACGATGCTACGACTAAAATACTCCCAAGCGTTTGAATTCTCGGTGGAAAATTTATTAAAATGTTGAAATCATTTCGCTGTTACGAGAAAAGCGATTCCAAATCAGGTCAAACTTAAGCCACAGTTACTGGAATAAAAAGCCGATTTAAGTCTATGCTTAATGCCTATGCACATACACACACACACACACACACACGCATCCGAATACGTCCTTTTTTTTCGTTTTCGATGAATTTCATCCGCCGCAGTCGGTATCCTGTGTAAAAATAAACACATCTGCCACCCGCTGACTATATTGCAGACATTTTAAGAGATTTCGGCGCTTTATTAGGTATTCATCTTCATTCAAAAAAAGATTCGGCAATTTGGTACAAAAGGGGGGGGGAAGGCAAAATTAACCGCTTGTTTTGACCACCATCGCGATATTTCGTTCTGTAATAGTCCAGACGTCTGCAGGGTATCGTTTTTGCTGGCGACACGATCAGACAATTTTTGTGCTGTACGAAATTTTCTATTATGTTCGCGCGAAAACTTTAAGACCAACGACAACAATTCTTTGTAAACAGCTTTCCAACTATACCGTAAACTCGAGCACACGGAAGTGTTTCAATCATTTCGACATTATCGAGCTTTCCTCTTCGACTCGAGTATATAACAATGTTGTTAGTAAAATTACGAGAAAACTTGCCTTAGCAACGAATAAAAGCGTCAAGGGAGAGAAAAGGTGTTTAAAATGCAACGCGACGAAAAATAATCCCATCGTTTAACTTCTTTTTGAAAGTTCATGAACTTTAGATAGGTGTGATTGTAAGATGGTGCTGCTATATAAGCGTGCGAATGCGATAAATCATCTTTAACCCAGCTATACGAGACGACTATACCAACGTACAGATGTACACACGATACTCGTATGTATTTGTACAATCGCATAAGTTCTACACCAATTTTTAACCCTAACAGTAGTTTTCAGATAAACGCCATAATAAATCGAACAGCCACAAAAACCGTATAAATATGTAAATTGACTCTATAATCGAATATATTACTTCGCAGTTCTACTTACAATACAATGTGCATGTGCTAGAGTATAACAAATATCTCTCTATGAAATACCAGAAAATAATATTGAAAAATTTGCAACTGCTTTAAAAAAGAAACAACAACATTATAATTCTGGAGAGCATAACCAACAGCGAATAAATCAAAATAAAAAAAAAAACATCGCAGCTGCTGTGATTACTTTGGGCGAATTTCCTTTATTTTTATAATTCATTGTTTGCTGATGTAAAACTTCGGAAATATTTAGCGAGTGAAAATTTGAAGAATAAAAATTCCCTCTCTTGTATCTATTAAAACAAGTACACATTTATTTTCTATTTATGGAAACCAATTTTATAATTTTCCAACTAGTAAACGAAGAGCTAAAGAAGAAAGGACTGAAATTGACTGACGATGAATTAAAATCCATCTTTTGGAGCCAGTATGATTTCTCAATTTTAATGCAAAACGATCCAAATCTTTGTTTGAACGTTTTGACAAGGAATGAGTGTACCAAATTCTTAAGCTCAAAAATTTCCTCAACGCTTCTACATCATCATTGTCATCTTACTAGAAAAAAATATTTCAAGTTGTACAAAAAAATTGAGAAAACTATAACTGAAATGAGTATCATTATTGTGAACCAATAAAAAACAATATTGCCAAATTTTCTAAAAATCATTTAAATTAATAAGAAACTGTTCTAAAAGTCCCTCAATATGTTTATGAATCACTTTAAATCAGTACGAATCCATGTAAATGACTGCAAAGCAATACAAAACAAATATTTTTTTTCAAATCAATCGGGAGAAGGGGGTAGTGTAAAATGGTATGGCCGTACGCTGGTCGAGTCTCTGGAAGGGGGTTTTAGAAAAAATCTACCAAAAGAGCCCAAGTTCAAAAAACAGTGGCGTCAATGTACATACCTATTCAATTGCACTGGTGACTTCGCCCTCCCTCCTGCCCACGTGATATAGGCAGATACAGGTAAAAATTTTAGGAGAGGCTAAAAGCCTCTACTTTTATTTCAAAAATAGGTCATGTTACAATGACCCGAGCGAAGCAAATTTTGTAAAATTTTCATGATCAGATGATAGGAGTTGGAAAGTGAGCTTTTCATCGTATTTTTCAGTTTCGAGTGTCGAATTTGACTGTTTGTCTGTTTGTGCCTGAAAATTTGATTTTCAAATACGCGCCTCGTTTGCATGTATACAATTGCATTTGTACATGTTGGCAATTTCCTGGCAAAGACGGCGGTAGGGGGAGGAATCCTCCCTCGCGTACGGCCCTGGAGAGTGGTGCAATGGAGCTAAAAAGTTGACGCAACCACAAGACACATCCAAGAATGAAAGATGAAAAGCTAAATCTACATACCAAATTTCAACTTCTGAGTTCAATTTGGAGGGGAGTTGTGCGAGGAGCAGACTGAAAACATAAAAAAAAACTCCCAAAAAACACGTTTCGGGGCTGTCAGGAGGCGTACCGGGTCGGAAAAGTTGCAGCCCCCAAAAGGCAGATCTACGACTCACACCAAGTTTACATACCAAATTTCTACTTCCTAGCTCAATTTGGAAGTTGGACAGGGAAGGAACAGCCTCTTTTCAAGGCCAAAAAGGAGAAAAGGCCCCATATCTCGCCTCCTAATTGACCTAGGAGGCTGATTTTTGGATACGTTGTACAACTTTGAATTGTCTATCAATTGACTTGACATGGAACATTTTTTACAATCTTAGTCCCCCAGCACCCCCTCCCCCAAATTCGGGCATAATTGAATATCAACCCGAGCTCAACCCCAAACTAGAATATCAAATACACCGCCAGTCAGAGCCTATCTTACAAATTTGATCGATTTTGGTCGGAATCGAGCCAAACAAATGATTTTCAGTTTCTAGGAGGTGGAGGGAGGGATGTATAAATAAAAATAATCACCTAACGCGGTCAAACATGGTCGTAATGGTATTTTAGCGATTTTGATCTCCATAGAGTAGAATAAATTATTTTAGTTTTCAGGAAAATCAGAAGTCGACTGCATGTCCCTTGCTCCCCCCCCCCATATGAGGCCTGCTTTGTTTCCCATTTACTCAGAAATAACTTGATCAACGAAGTTCATTTTTTTACAGTTTTATTTGGGAATACCGCAACGTTCCTTTGATGCGAGGTTTTTGGGAAATTTTAACTTCATCCCAAAAATTCTATCAATTCACTCAAAATTATAATAGTACTGGTGTGAAAAAAATCAGTACTCTGGTGATCATCATCATCATTATTAATAGGTCTCAGTCGCTTTCGACCATATTGCACCTAAAAGTGCGCACCATTTATCACAATCCTGTGCCTGTGAAGCAGCTCTTACCACAGAGCCCATTCACGCTTTGATGATGTCACACCATCAGATCAGAGACCTTCCTCTCCCTCTTTTTCCAGGGGCCTTACCAAGGAGAATGTCTTTTTCGAGTTTTCCGACTTCTCTCCTGGTCACACGACCGAAATACCCTAGAATGAGTCTCTCGCATAAAATACTTAACCTGACTGGCTCCTGTATTTCGTTGACGATTGAAAGGCTAGTTCATCGCGCTGTCCAGGGTATCCTCAACATCCTTTGCCAGACCCACATCTCAAAGGTGTAGATTCTTCTTTTATTATCCACCTTTAATGTTCATGTTTCCGCGCCATATAGGAAAACAGAGAAAACAAGTGTTGTTATTACATGTGACATTATGCAGTCTGGTCATAGCTGATTTGCTCAAAGCGATTTGGCGTCATATTTCTGCCGACGAGCCTCCATCTGCTTCGATGAAGGAGCCTAAATATACAAAATCGTTGATCTTTTCGTATTCGCTCAGAGCTGTAGAAACTGGTAGACACTTGGCCCAACCCACCACCATGACTTTCGTTTTCGATGCATTAATAAGATGTCCAAGTTTTTCGCTGGCCATCTTCACCAGGTTGATGAGCTCCGCCATTTCTTCTTCATCCGCAGCAATCAAGGTGGTATCATTTGCATATCGCTGATTAGAGATTCTTATTCCTCCAATGGAAATATCACCAGTCTAATGTTCTAGAGCCTCGCTAATTATGTGCTCACCACAAAAGTTTAATAACTGCGAGAATAATATGCATCCTTGATGCACTCCCTGTTCTGATTGAAAAACCTCAGATTCTTCACCATCAACTCTCACCACCAAAGAATTGAACTCATATAGAGAGACCAGCAACTCTACTACATGAACAGGGACTCCCATTTATCTTAGAACTTTGAAGAGCTTCTTTCAATTCACGCAGTCAAAGGCTTTAGCGTAATTTATAAAATACATGACTACAGGTATGTTGAACTCCCTGCACTTTTCCATGATTTGCTGAACATTCATTATGTGTTCCCTTGTGCCTCTTCCTGGCATGAACCCGGCTTGTTCAGGTAGAATTTGCCTGTGTAGATACGCCTTGATCCGTTGGTTCAGGATTCCTAACATTACTTTGCTGCTGTGTGGAATTAGAGCAATTGTTCGATAATTAGAGCATAATCTTGCATCTCATTTCCTATGCAAAGGAATCAGCACCGATTTACACCATTCAGTAGGCCATTTATGACTCTGCCATATCACACTGCAGAGTTGCCATATTGCTTTGATCTTCAATGGGTCCGGCTTCACGGGTATGCTTCAAATGAGGAAAATTGATATAGTTTAGAGTAAGCATATAAACTGAATACAATTCATAAATCATGGTTCAGTCATAATTTACTACCATTTGTAACGTAACCCCAAAACATCCTTTTTTTTTAAAGCCTCCCCACCAAACCTATTATACCTACAGAAAAAAATTAAAAACTAAAATGTAGGGAATTAACTTCGAATAGAACGTCAATTGCAATAAAGTTGAAATTTGAGCAGATATAGTAAAAAAAGTGATTTTTAAAGAGGTTTTTGCCCCTCCATGGGTCGCGCTCACCTCTTATCTTTGGGGACTTTTAGTATGTTGTTTATGGGTGCCTTCTTGATATAATCCATGAAAAAACCCTAAGATCGGAATTTTTTCCTGACTTTGGCCTTACTTACCTAAAATCAGTGGATTACAAACCGTCTTCGTAAAATTCTAACCAAGAGATATTTTTCAGAGATAAGTTGATGAATCGACTAACCCCACTGCCATTTTTTTTTTGCCATTATCGAGAAGGAAATTCGACTAAAAATTAAACGCTACCATGCACTGCATTGGCTCGTGTTAAAAATAGCAACATTATTCGGATACATTAGGTTCAACTGGCGGCATGTTCTAGATGAGTAAATTTCATTTCGAGAAAAGCGTATAAGTACAATACATATCTCGGTTGTATATATTAAATCATCTACAATAGGGAAGCGTAATTGTTTGATCAATAAGCAAAAAGACATTACGAAGAATAAGTTTTTACAATCGCTTCGCTCGTTTAAGTACGATAAACCGAGTAAGTATATTAATAGCTTTAGAATTTCAAAAATTCTCCCAGTACAAGACATACACATTTAAAATTCAGCCAAGTGTATATGAGAAAATATACAGGATGTTCGAAACATTTTTTTTTCTTTTTTATTCTTCTTCTGTATTCAAACACTTGTCAACTTTTTCATTCAAGGTTCAAGGTTACATGGGCATTATTCGCTATTTGAAAGTATTTGATGCGAGCGATAGTGTAAGTTTAAGTACTTACTTAACGACAGAAAGGGGAAGAATTTTATTTACATGTAAAAAGGTGTAAGATATACACGGTCACTTGGTATAAAATATCCTCTAGACTCATAATTCTTACTTATTGTTTAAGGGACAAATAGTTCATTATTTATTCTTTTTACAAAGTATAGGAATTATTTTAGTCGATTGATTCGGCAATACATATTTTAAGGCTTGTTGGTATAATTCGCGACCCGAATTTCCTTCACCTTGAACAATACCAACGCAGTACATAAGTAATTTAAAACTTCAGAAGAATTAAATATTCAAAATGAAAAGAAAAGGGACTTCTTTTTTCTCTCTCTCTCTCTTTTTCGGCTGATAAAATAAACCTCTTAAAGGATTCTCGTTTCATCTTTCCAGCGGTATACACTTGTGTACCTAGCTACCTACCTATTTTAATTACTAAAATTTTTCCACCGAGATCAACCATGCAGCAGCAATTGCAAAACACGTAAAAACAGTCCAACAAAGATACCTACCCACCGAAAAATTTGGGGAAGAATTTTTTTTTTTCTTATTCAACTTCAATGAATAATAAAACAGGACAAATACTTGGAAACGAGAATAAGAAAATAATGAAAAATACCGAACCCTACGCTACGTAAGCATCGTCCGTTCGCTACTCAAAAGGTAAAATGCTGTTACACCTACGCAAAATCATATTTCTTTGCTGAGCTGGTTGCCTTTATTCAATAATACAGCATACCTATAACGACAACGAGTAAGTATATAATAATGTAAGTACGACGACGCGGTATATTCTCTTCGTATCGTAGCTACTAAAATGATTAATTTCCATATTATGCTGTGTAGGTCTAGGTACCTCTACCTATCTACTTATCACTGTTTCTCTCTCTCTCTCGTGTACTTCGTGATCCGCGTCAGAGAATTTTTGATATATTGTTTATTGTCTTCGGCTTTTACGAAGTAGGTACATAAAAAAGTTGTTTATCCACGACGTAAAATTCATTTCGAGGTTTTTTTTTTTAATAAACCAGGAACGAAAAAAATGCGAAAAAATTTTCTAATAATATTTAATAGAAATGTGTAGAAAAATTTTTTTCAGCCTGAGCTCTATTTTCCTATCCGAGACACCATCGATAAAGAATTTACAGAGATTTTCCTAAATAAGGGTTAAAAACTGCTCCCAACCCAAAATCGATCAAACTTGAACCAAAATATTACTTAGGGTCTAAAAATATGTCAAAAAATTGTTTCACCTTCTGAACTCGTCCCTTTCGGAATTATTGCACCCTAAATGTCGAACTTTCAACACGCGATATTTCTGGAAGGGGAGGTAAAAACTTTCGAAATTTTCCCAGTTTATACATATTGATGAGTACTATGAATGAGAATTTTTTGAAAATTTTCGATTCACATTTTCCTAATTTTTTTTATGTTGAAATTTTCCAAAAAAAATTCAAACATTGGAGGAACTCATGATTGGAAATTTTTTTATTATTTTTGTTAGGTGGTCATCTATCACTTATATTTTTTAGGAGTTCAGAAATTGAGTGCAATATGCTCAAAAGAAAATCAAAACCAAAAAAACCACATTTTTCACTACTTTTTCAAAATTGATAACGAAGATATCCTAACTCGAAGCAAAATTTCGTAACAGAATGGTTCAAAAATGTCGTCCACCACATCTGCAGCAATATATTTTTGTAGAAAATACAAGTGTCCTAAAACGCTTGATATCTCCATAGGCCAAAATCAAATTCCACTTTCCGAATCAGTTAAATAGCTCGGCTTAAACTTTGACAACAAACTATCATGGATCAACGCCTAACTCAAGTGAGACAAAACCGCTTTTTCAAAATAAATCTCGCAAAGAAATTAGCCCACACTAGTCACAGATCTGATAGATCAACGTTACTCAAATTATATAGGATTCTAATTCGCTCTACACTCGACTATGGCTCTTGTATCTATACCACTGCAAATTCTTCTGCTCTCAACAGGCTAAACACAATTCACAACACTAGTATCAGAATCGCTCTCGGAG
>FIZR01019280.1:0-23056 GCA_900060175.1 Ferrisia virgata | reverse complement strand
ACTTCGATTTGAAATCTTAAAATCAATTTAGGGTCAAACTCAACTGTTGATGGGAAAACTGATGACGACATTTCAACTCAAAATCATAAACTCGATTCAAGAGCAAGGTCCACTTTTTTGACGAGTCAACTTCAAACATCTCCAATTTTCTTCAATATTTCAACTTAAAATCATAAAATGAATCTTTCATAAAATAAGTCCACTGATGTCATTCCAGTTAATAAAAATCTGTCCACTGATGTCAGTCCAATGATGATGTCACACTGTTGACGGTCATTTGTTGACGATTTTTCCAGAATGCGCTATTAAACATCTTTCAATGTTGTATTCATGAAAAAAATGCTTAAAAACAAGTAAAAATTGACCTGCAGTACAAAAAAACTGTTGAAAATAATCGAAAATTTACCTAAATTATGAAAAATATTGTTTAAAGTCATAGAAAATTGATCAAAAATCACAAAAAAATTTTTAAAATTGGAATAAAGAATATGAAAAAAAATTGTTAAAAATCATCGAAAATTAACTAAAAAAAGGACAGAAATACTTGGAAAAAGCAGAAAATAGATCAAAACTCACGAGAAAATGTTGAAAAATCGATGAAAATTGTGTATAAAATTGACAAAAATGCAAAAAATTGATCAAAAATCGTTAAAAATAATTGAAAATTGACTAAAAAACTTTCACGGAAATGGGTTAGAAATGCTGCGTTTTCGTAATTTTCAATTAATTTTCTGCATTTTTAAAAAAATTTAGATGATTTTCAACGATTTTTTGTTTTTTATATTTTTAGTCAGTTTTCATTTGGTTTTCAACATTTTTTCGTGATTTTTGATCAATTTCCTGCACTTTAAACCATTGTTTCCAAAATTTTACCCAATTTTCAATGAATTTGTAACAATTTTTGGTCAATTATCACTTATTTCTGTTAAATTTTTACCAAAGTTTCAATAAGTTTCAACGACTTTTCAAACGTTTTCGGTCGATTTTCACATCTTTTTCCACATTTTTTTATGTTTTGTGATCAATTTTCTGCATTTCTAACTAATTTTTTTGTCAATTTTTTACCCAATTTTTAATGATTTTCAACCATCTTTGCCAATTTTTACTTCTTTTAGTAGATTAACTATCCAATTTTCGATAACTTTCAACATTTCTTCGTAACTTTTGACCAATTTGCGATAAGTTTCGATGATTTTTTTTCATATATGTTAAAAAATGATTGAAAATTGACATGACATAAAAAGAGAATCGTTAAAACTCATCAAAAAGGTGACAAAAATACTTTAACAATGCGAAAAATTGATCAAAAATGTTGAAAAACAGTTGAAAATTGACCTAAAATATGAAAAAAAATTGTTAAAAGTCATCGAAAATTGTTCAAAAAAATTGACAGAAATAGTAAAAAATGCATAAAAATTACTAAAAATCATTAAAAATAATTTAAAATTGGCAAAAAATGTAACAAAGGTGAGTTGAAAATGCAATTTTTTTTAATTTTTAAAATCAATAAATTTTTAAGATTTTTAATGATTTTGTTCTCATATTTTTGGTTGGTTTTCACGTATTTTTCACATTTTTTCATGGTTTTAGATCGACTTTCGATGACTTTTATCAACATATTTTCATATTTTAGGTCATTTTTCAAGGATACTTTTCAACAATTTTGTCAATTATCATTCATTTCTGTCAATTTTTTCCCAATTTTTGGTAATTTTCACATCTGTTTCAACATTTTTTCATGTTTTTTGATCAATTTTCTGCATATTTAACTCATTTTTGTCAAATTTTTACCAAATTTTTAACAATTTTCTACGATCTTCGTCAACTTTTATCCATTTCAGTTGATTTATTATCCAATTTTAGACAAATTTCAACATTTTTTCGTGGTTTTTACTTAATTTTCGATGACTTTCAATGATTCTATTCCATGAATGTTGAAAAATAGCTGAATATGGGCGAAAAATAAAGAAATTTACCAAAAAATGTAACTTTTTGACCGATGTTTACCATTTTTCGAATTCTTTCACTGCCTATTTTCAGATCTCAGCTTCAAGTTCAGCGACAGAGATTAAAAATTAGTCAAGTGCATTTAATAAAGGGTCGCAGTTGTGCCTTTAGGTTCCTAGTTTTCAGCCCTATTTACACCACCTTGAGGTACTGAAAAAATGTGTTTTTTTTATGGTTTCAGTCGTTTTTCGGGATAGTTTCTCGTATTTCACGAGACCTCTTTCCCATTCGTGTTAGGGAACTCGATATAGGTATAGAATGTTAGGGATTCTATATGTACCCCCTAAAGGACTCAACTTTTCAACTCAAACCCTGAACATGGATTATTTTAGTTGATTTTTCACTGTTTTTCAACTTACTTCCTTATGTATCTTCTTGCTTCTCAAATTGAACTAGTAGGCTAAAATTTTACCTATTTTCAACGGTTGAAAAAACAATGCAAAGTAAGAGGAAACTTGAAAATCGTTTGAAAGTAAAAAATTTTATCAGAATATTATCAGTGTGACAATTTTTTTATATTTCTGCTCCTTTTACTTCACTTCAAACAAATTTAATCACATTTTCAGTATTTTCACTTCAATCAAAATTATTTTATAACATTTCAACAATGTTTTTTCATTCTACTAGCATCATTACAGTTCATTTTATGAAAAAAAAAAAAAAAAAAGAACTAATTTGACGATTTTAGTTAATAATTCATCGGTAATTTCTGGAGAGAAAAAAATACACAGCGGAAAAAAATGTTTTCCAATCGCTAAATCTACAAGGATAGATACGAGTATTTATATTTAGAGCATTAAAACTTCTTTAAATCTACTCAAGTATCTCTATCTATCTCTCGTTCCAGCTATTATTTTTCCATTTCGAAGCCTTTGCTAGAAATTGTGACTAGAGAAAATTCGGAGTAGGGATGTTATGCTTCACTTATTATATCTTTTTTTGGACAAAGAGTAGATTACACGGGTAACCTTTATTTATACAGCTCGACGCCGCAGCTTTACACAAAACTGTTGAAATTGGGCTAAAGGCAATTTCTTCGGTCTGCTTATTTCCACGTACGAGTATCTAGTACGTATATAAGATTATGAAGCACACACCTAGGATTTTTGAAGAAGAAAAAAAAAATATGGTCGAAAGATAATCCTATTTTTTTGATCTCTTCCCTACAGCACATATTTCCTACATATTTTCTCGACTTGGTCTAATTCTTCTATACTTACTCTTCGTTCCAATGTTTGGTAAGAAAGAAAGAAAGAAAAAAAGAAAAAAAACCCACATCTTGAGTAATAAATTCTGATTAACAAAATACGTATGTATGGTACATGTGTATTCTCGACTTAAATCTTAAAACACATATACCTACCTAGTACCTACATACACTACATAACCGCTGACGACGAAAAATCTCTTCTTAACCATTACGTAGAGTACAACACGCTCTCCCCAACCAGCTCATTTCCACTTGAAAATAGAACATGTAAAAAATGAAAAAGACACGACTATAAGACGACTTGGCGGACAAAAATTAACGATGAAAAGTGGTTGAATGAACGATTAAGTGTATAAGCTTCGAAGCAGAGTACAGCTTACTTCTTCTACTCTTCTCGCTTCATTATATCCAATACAGCATTAACGAACCAATGTACATAGAGATACATTGAATTCGTTAAACTTTTGACGAACTCTTAACATCACTCGCGCTTATTAGCATAATAACACGATACTTTGGTACGTAGACGTATACACGTCGCTCGTAGGTAGTACCCAAGTTCATATGATAAGTTGTGCGCAATCTTACATTGGTATTTTATGTGGGTGTGTTCGTGTGTTACGTATCATTCAACATCTAATAATATATCGCAGCGTTTACTGTATAAAAGACAAGCTATTCGCCTTTACCCCCCCCCCCTACTTGTATTGCCTTTGTTTTCGTCTTCGTAACAGACCAACGAACGAATAAGGAAAATAAATAGCTTGTATCGTCTTGTTGCTGAAAGGCTTACAAATACTGCACGATATGTTATGAAGAGATCAAGACACACATTTCGTTTCTGGCATTGAAGACGATAAGAAGTAAAATAAAAATTAATATTACTCCATGAGTAGTAAAAATATACTAATAATAGATGGGTTTCACCAGTGGTTTCTGGTACAACTGGTTAGTTGTGATAACACAACAGGTTGCTCTTGGAATTATCGTTGATCAACGGTGATAATATCGCTCGTTTCTTGTGATATTGCAATTGATAAATGGTGATAACATCAGTGACATTAGCACAGGTAAATTGTGATTTTACCACTGGTAATCAGTCATATGTCCTACCACTACTGATCAGTGATTAATTAATTATTAGGGTAACATAGCTGATCATTCGTGGTAAAATCCTAATTAAGTGTCACTGATTACCAGTGGTAACATCACCAATTACCATCGGTAATATCACAGATCACCAACTGCAATATCATCGTTTACCAGCGGTAATTTCACTGATTACCAGCACTAATATCACCGATCACTAGTGGTAATCAGTGAGACTATCAATGATAAATTGTGATATCACTACCAGCAATCATCGATGTTATCGTTGGTAACTGGTGATATTACCACTGGCAATCGATGATATTACAACTGGGGATCAGTGAAACTACCAGAAGTGAATTGTGGTATTACCAATAGAAATCGGTGATTTCCTACAGATCACAAATGATGCTATAAGTATGACTGCTTCCTCATGATATTGCCATTTGGTACTAGTGATATTACCGCTGGTAATTGGTGAAATACTAGTGATAAGTTGTGGTATTGCCAATAGAAATTGGCGATTTCTTACCGATCACAAATGATGTAATGAGTACGATTGCTTCTTCATGATATTACCACTGGTAAACGGTTAAATACCAGTAGTAAATTTTGGTATTAGAACCAGGATTTGGTGATTTTCAACACTAGTCACTAATGAGGTGACAACTGCTTTCTCATAATATTACCAACGGGTACTAGTGAAATTACCAGTGGTAATCAGTGACACTACCATTAGTAAATTGTGGTATTACCATCACTGATTGGTGCTCTTCAACTATGGTCACCAATGATGTTACAACTGCTTCCGAGTGATATTACCAATGGTAATCTGTGATACTTCCACCTACAGTCGACAATATTGTTACTGGTGATCAGTGACATTACCAATGATAAATTGTAATAAAACTAATGGTTTCTCGAGATATAACTACTGAAAATCAATAATATTGACTTTGGTCACCCAGGGTACTGCGATCACTTCCTCTTGGTATTACCACTGGTTCTTAGTGATATTACAATTAATAATCTGCGATTTTACCACTGCTTCCTCATAGTGTTACCATTGGTTAATATTTGCTAACAATGATATTTGTTGTATTACTACTTCATACCCATGGTAATGTTACCTATACCTGTGATATTGTAATAGATTACCAATGGTATTGCCACTGGTTACCCATAGTGTTTTCAATAATATTTTTTCACTGGGGGAAGATCGATTTTTTGATTAATATGATCTTTAGGAACTATTTGCCCATTGCTATCGTATACGCTAGCATTCAATGATTGAATTCTTCTACCTAGCTGGTTTTTTTGGTAGACTTAATTCATTAGTCAGTCTGATGGACTCTTAGTCGTTAGTCCCATCGGTCAACACTCATAAAGATGTGATTCCAAGAGAAATGATAACCGTGATTATCCTGTTGGCCATTGCTGCTGTTATGTTTTTTTTAACGATTTACGCTAAGCCAAAAGAACCAGCAACAGATCAGTGTTTCTTTAAAGAACAGCATTCAACCTTGTTGTGGTTGTTTAGGCTTTGTAACATGATTTCAACCCCTAAAACTATCCCCTTGCACATGAGCCTGGATGTATAATGTCTCTGTGAACCTCCAATGATATTTATGTTACCTACAACCCAAGAAAGCTGCTCGTGGGGATGAAAATTAAAAAAATTAAATAGATTGTATTTAAAAAAGTTTATTTACAAGCTGCTTCTATTCCTTCCTACAAAATTGTCTAATGAATAGCTTGAGAAAGCGATTTTTCGAATGGGTCTGGGCACTTGCCGAATGCTAACTCCTGCATTTTTCACTCTTTCTCGACACAGTAAAACGGCTGAAAATTGATATGGAATTGAAGATCATACCAAGGATATGCCCTGCCCAGAAAGTATACTCTGATTCTGGAATCTTCATCTCCCCTGCCAATTTTTTTCATACAGCCCAAAAATAATGGATTGTTACGAGTGTTCCAATAATTTTTTTCTTTCGTAACTTCCCCTGATTAATCCAGTTTGCTGCAACTTTGTACTTGGATCAAATAAGTGTTGTGAATGTACAATGAGGTCAGGTCCCTCTCCGATTATTCATGATCAGTCAATCGAGAGATAACTGTGGTCACGATCATACTGCTGCTAACAAAGTGCGCCATTCTTCACAGTCCTGCGCTTTCTGAGCCACCACATTGACTGATCCCATTCTCGCTTTTATTGTGAAGGCCCATCTGGTAGAAGGCTTTCCTCTCCCTCTTTGCGGAATGTACTTTTCTAGATTCTCCTCGTTTCTTCTGGCCACATATCCGAAATATCAATGATGCGCTTAACCTTACTGGCTCCTCCAGTTCTTCTACGATTGACTTGTTTGTCCTTCGCGCTGTCTATGAAATTTTTAAAATTATTCTCTAGATCCACATCTCAGGGGAATCAATTCTTCTTTTGTCATCTGCCTTCAATGTCTTATGTTTCTGCCGCTACAAAAAACCAGGAAACGCAAAGGTTCTGATCAGTCTCTTCCTTACCTCCTTGTTATCTTCCAGTTACATGTGACATTCCGTAGTCCAGCATTGCTGATTTTCCCAATGCAATCCGGCATCCTCCCTCTATTTGGCACCTATTTCGTAAAAACCACAGAAGGACGCCGCTATTTCGGCAAGCAATACTTCCCAATATCGTGCGCCGCCTGGCCTTCTACTCCCCCTCCTCATTAAAATTTTTCCCTCGGGTTCCAAGGTTACCCTAGGATACTGGGAGCTCTTCGGAGCCCTCTGCCCTGGCAAATGCAAAGGAATATGTCTGAAAAGGTATGTATGTATATATGTATGTATGGGTATGAGTTGGTTCTAGCAGCTAACCTTTGGATCCCTATTTTTGCCCAAACGGAATGGAAGTTGGTGCAGATACCCAGCAGTGCTAACAATAACTTGGGAGTTGTTGGCATTTCACTGGTGGGATAACATAAACCAACTCGGAAGCTGACCCAAGGGCACGGACTCCACATACGGTGGTGCGGGTCATTCTGCCCCCTTTTCCCTTTCTTCGGAACCCCTCCGCCCCACCCTGCCTCTTTGTAAATAAATCACTGTGCATAAAAATAAGCTCAACTTGAGTATAATGCTCACCATCCTAAACCTTACTCTACTCTGTTTATTTGATATTAACTAGTCCCCCTCCCCAACAATTGTAATTTCCCTCACCCAATATTCTCTCAGGATATCAGACTCGGGAAGACATCCTGCCCGATCTATAACTATAACCTAAGTCTTTGAAGCGTTGATGCGAAGTCCAAGTTCTTCGCTCATTACTTTCGCTCGATTGATTAGCTCCGCCAACTTCTTTACGTGTTTATTTATATTCTTTTTCCACATTTCATCAAATAGAAAAAGAACAAGAATGAAAAATCCCTCCTTTACTCACTGTCAACTTTTTTGTTCTCTCTCCCTCTCTACAGCTCCCTTATATCTACTCATTCGTCCAGAAATACGAGCTCCATTAACAAGGTTAATTTATCGCGTTGTCATAGACGAATATTTCTTTTCTCTCAAGTAAGTATAGAGTGGTGCGGACCCCGGGCTAAAGCGAAAATTGCAATTAAATATTCGTAAAAATACCGAGCAAGTATATAAAAGCGGGGTGGAATTTGGCGACTTAGGAATAATGTTACTGTTAGTAGCATAGCTTTAGAGGATTATGTAAAATATAAGCAGCAATATAGCAATGGAAAAAAAACTTCTTGAAAGAAGATTATCCGTAGTAAATATTTTTAATTCTTGCAGTTTATAAATGCGCGAGCAGGGTATTTATTTTTTTCGGGAGTATTCTCATATTCGCGAGAGTATCTCCCCCCCCCCCAGTCAGTTCCCCGTTGCTGATTCGTTTGGCCGATGAGAGTTAGAGAGAGAGAGTGAGAGTGAGAGTGAAAGAAGCGTAACGCTAGCCTGAGCAGCAGGCAAAATGTATCTAAAAGTAGACGAGACGAGGCGAAAATACGAAAAACAACAAAAAAATAAAGATAAAAAAACATAACGCTTCGTTTGTAAAACGTCCAAGAGATTATTTAAATTTAAGAGTTTTGTTGGGCACGAGGAGAGGGTTTTTTTTTTTTTTTTTTTTTTTGAAAAAGCGTCAGTGGCGGAAGAGTGTAATTTATAGCGAAAGAGGATTTGAATTAATCCTAGTCTCGCTCTTTTATACCGGGCTCATGATGCGCCCCTGTTGTAATTTATAACCAAATTACTCCGAAAGTACTTCCAAAGCATAGGTTTAATTAAATTTCTTGTTAATAAATAAATCGAATTTAAGTTTACGTGTATTTTTACGTTGTTATCTCGTTTTTTGCATCCGCCGAACGCGGCCGCAGCCCTACCTGCCCCCCTCTAGCTTCAGAGTCTTGTATCGTTGTCGGCCTCGGTACCTTTAAAAATGAATAATCCGTTAGCCTATTTTGAGCCTTACCCTGCCCTCAGCTCCGCCTCTCGTTTCCATTGCCTCTGATCTTATTTTAATCGCGGAGTGTTGAAAATTGCGCCACGAAATTTTAACTTATTTTTTTTCGAAAAGGTGTGTTGCCCCATATTAAGTATAGCTACAATACGCAACTACGTTAAAAGAGTGTTAAAAACCGTTATAATTTCATCGTCGGTGTTTGCAACTAGATCAATTAAAATTGTTTCTTTATACTACTAAACACTATATACACCAGAACAGTTGTTGGCAAATTACCTCGTAAATTATCCACGGCTACGTTGTGCTTTTTTTTTTATACTCTCTTTTTTTGGAGCATGAAAATTATACGAGGCGATTTTCAGCTGTTCGTGTATTTTTCGTCCACGTTCAGCGAGTACATTTTTTTTTTTTTTATGCTCAATACCTTCTCGTATTATATATATTCGCGTGGTGGTATCTTGATTCGTGCTCACATCAGCGCCAAATTATCTCTGCGAAGGTTTGTTTTCTGCTTTTTTTTTTTTTTTTCGTTCCTTTTCGAGGGGGTTGGCGTTGGCGATAGAGCTCACTCGTTAAAAATTAATTAAAAACCGGGTAATTTACTTCTAACCAAATTTCTTATTTATGGTGTAAATAGCACGTAGTAGTAGGTAGCGACGTTGTCGTCGGGCGATTATCATCGTCATCAGCAGCATTTAACGAGATTCGCGTACGAGCTTTTCCCCTTGCGGAGCGCAGGAGGTTCCACCGATTAGGAGACTTAATTGACTCTTGAGGTATCTAATGAAATGCACGACGGCGATACAAAGAAACAGTAAAGGAGCAAACGTAGGTAGAATAGGGTAGGGTAGGGTATGCGTGTCTTCGGTCGGTAAAGTATTATAGGGGGAAAAAAATAGGTACTCGAATGGGTAGGAGGAATGTTTTTGTATGCGAGAGTAGTCGCGTGGTAAACCGAGACAATCTCGAGAAGTGGTATTATGGAGGTATCAACGAAGGGGTTGTAAATTTTACCGAGTTTAACGCTCTATGATTTTAACCTCCCTTTATCAGTATACTATAAAGCACTACGAAACCAAGTACAGTTACCCCATTGAAATATGCGTGTTGGTTTTTGAAAAATTACCACTCTAAATAGCTCGAATTAAATAGGGTGTAGTGAAATTTTGATACTTATAGTTGAAAATATCAACGCGCCGAAGGAAAAGCTGTACAAGCTGCAAGGTACCTGTTCGCTTTTGAAGTTAATCAGAAATAATTCTAAAACGATAAATACAATCGAGTTGTTGCAAAGGGAAAATATTCTGTAGTGAATTTTTCCCTCGATGATTTTCATTGCTAGCTATTTTCTCAAATAAAGCTTTGTTTTCGGGAAAGAAAGATGTAATCGTAAGCTGATACTCACCAAAATAGTAGCCTACCATAGGAAGATGTTCATTCGAAATAATTCGTCAGCAACGAAGAAAAGGCGAGTTTTTCATAGTTTGAGAACCCTCGGAACAAGTAAAAGAGAAAAAGGTACAGTCTTAAGATTGCTTTTTACAGTCAATTTACTCAACAGGGTTGGAATTTGATTTCAAATTTAGCGTTGAAAACGTCAACATTTGCTACGGGCAAATAAATATGATTTTTGAGCACCCTACGGTGTTGAAAAAATTTTTTAATTCAATATTTGTTGCTTCTTAATCAAATCAACTTTTAAGGTTCGTGTTGTGATGGCGAAATGAGAGGAGCATTGGAATTAACGATGGAAATTTTCAACAAACAGTTCATAAAATCGCTTTTTCGTTTAATTTCCTACGTCATATTGTCAACGTAAACCGGACTAGTGACGTAAATTCGAGGAGGGCAATGTGAGAGTATAACCTTCTTAACAATGGGAGAGTTTCTCTTGCGCGAAAATGAAACAGTAAAATTTAGCACTTAAAGCTTAGAAGTACGTCAAAATGTTTACTTTTCGACCGATTACCCTCAAGATGTTGCGAAATTCCCATCGCCCTTTTTGCTTCACACGAGCCCATACATTTTTCAATATTCAAAACTGTTTCTCAACTCAGCATCCACCCACCAACGCCGGAAATAGTTACGCAACTGAATTAGGCTATTAGGTAATATCGACCCCGAAAAAAATACGAAGAGATATCAATAAAATTCGTGTACGACCATCACAACCATTTTTGGGCACTTCGGATATTCTTAATAATTATTTTATTCTTCTTCTCCAAAGACTAAAATCATCTAGTCGGCTCACTAACCGTCAAAATCGCTGCGATTCCGCAGACAGACTTAGATTGGCGATGAAATGATTGTACATGGGTGAAGATAATCTTGGGTCAAAATTCAGCCAAGTTTGAATTTGTGAGAGGGAGTGTTGAGGGATAAAAATGAAAAAAATGGCTCGTATTTGAGCCAAACGATAGAAAATCAAAAGTTGCATAAGATATCAAAAAATCAGCATCGTACGTCAATTAGTAGGGCAGAAATAAGGGGTTTCCCCTTATTTGACATTTGAAAAAGACAATTTTCTGTATCCCTACTCTTCAAATTGAGCTAGAAGGGTTGACATTTGGTATATGAACTTTTCATTCTGGATTAAAATTAATAGTTAGAGAGGTCATGTGGAAAACTTTTTCAGAATTTTATCGAACAGTGTACGACCGGGAGGCATTCACCCAAAAGATATCCAAGGGAAAATTGTCGCATAAAAAAACTCCTCATAAAATTACTTTACCAATGAGCTAAACCTGTACTTTCCATCTTTTATGGTTGTCGAATATAAAACAGTTGAATGCGATGCACAAATACGTAAACAAAAATTTTCAAATGAGTATATTATTGCTCCTTCAATCCATAGATTCGGCAAGCATACATACATAGACTTGAAATGTGTTGCATAGTTTCTGGCTTTGAAGGCTCTCTATCAAGACAGAATACAGAACACCCTGCATAATTTTGAAAATAGCGTGTCTAAGCGCCTTCGATTATTTTTAGTAAGCTAATTATTCTACAGGCCAGTCCCATGAGTCGACTTATCTTAATATAAGGAAGTTGGGTTGATGCGAAGCACTCGGTATATACAATTTTGAACTCTGTGTACCTGTCAGCCATCTATTTTGATCATTAAATGTACTTCTAAGACCAATGCCCCAATTTGAAAAAAATCTAAATTTTGATTGTTGATAGTAATCGAATTTTAACTATCAGGGCATACGTCGGATATGGGGAAAGAGAGGGAGGAGCAGAAACAAAATCCGTTTAAGAGGTCAGAAGACCATTTTTAGCGACGTGTGATATTTACTTTTTTTTCCTCCCAAAATCCTTCACTCTGCTCTTTACCGACCAAAAAGATCAGTTTATAATTGGATTAGATATATATTATTAGAAATAACTTTGGACCAAAATTCAGTTTTGTCCAAATTTGGGGGAGGGGGGTCGGAGGAGCACAAATTGTGAAAATTATTCATTTTTAAGTCAATCGAAAGATGGTCCAAAATTGTATAACATTTCCATAAATCAGTTTCCTAGGTCAACTAGTAGGAGAGATGTTGGGGAGGGGGTTGTACCCTTTTTTGGCCTTGAAAAAACATGTTCCTTCCATAGGTCTACTCCAAATTGAGCCAGAAAGCTAAAATATTAGATTTATTTATTAAAGGGCCAAAATATGCCTTTCAGGGGTTTAGATCTGTCAGCCCCATTGCATCCTCTCATAGCTCTGTAGTTTTTTTTTTATTTTTAGTCTGATTTCCTATGTCATATTTCCAATGAAAACACAGGGTATTACGGTCTATCGAACTATAACGGATGGGGGGGGGGGGTAAATATCAAAAAAATTCCTTTCGGGGTCTTAGAAGACCCTCCGGACCATTTTCGGACATATCAGATATTTATATATTTTATCTTTCTTTCCAGAGAGTAAAGTTATTTCCTTCGCTCGATATTAACCAAAATTGCTCTTATTTGGTCAACAGGCTTAATTTGGTGGCAAATTAGATATATATGAGTGGGGACGCCCTTGGATGAAAATTCAGGTATCACCAAATTTGGGGAGGGGGTGCTGAGGAGGCCAAAACCACAAAAATTGTTCCTTCTTCAGCCAATCGATAGAAAATTCAAAGTTGTGAAACATGCCCAAAAATCAGCCTCCAGAATCAATTAAAAGGGGAGATATGAAGGTTTTCTCCCTTTTTGACCTTGAAAAAGGGCTTATCCTCCTCTATCTCCCCTCTAAATTGAGTCAGAAGTTTGAAATTCGGTATGTAGACTTAGTAAGGGCCATAGATGCGCCTTTTTGGATGTTTCAACTTTTCAGTTCAATTACGGCTCCTCACAGCCCAAAAAATGTAGTTTTTTGGTCAATTTTTCCTATTTTTTTAGGTTATCCCTCGCATAATTCCCCTCCAAATTGAGCTGGGAAGTTGAAATTTGGATGTACATTCAGTAGAGGCCTTACATGTGTCTTTTGGCGGTCATAACTTTTCAGTCTCATTTCATCCCCTACCAGCCCGAAATATGTAGTTTTTTGATCGATTTTTCCTATTTTTCGACTTTGTTCATCGCATAACTCCCCTTCAAATTGAGCTAGTACGTTGAAATTTGGTATATAGATTCATTAAGGGTTTTTGATGGGCATGAAGAGGGGTGAGAGGGGTTTAGACTTTTCTGCCTTATTGCACTCCCTTATAGCCCTGAAAAAAAAGCTTCTTGATTGGTTTTTCTTATTTTTTGAGTTTGTTTCTCGTATACTTCACATCAACGCTTTGTGATGCTTTGTTTTCGAGTAAAGTTGACGAAATATAACTCTGTATATAATGCCCTCTCCTCAATCACTCACCAACCAACTTTTCCTTCGTAAACTAGCTATTGGATCGCAATGGCCCGATTTTTTTTTCACAAAATGACAGGAAGATTACTTATTGTATGGCCCTATTGAAAAATTTTCAGAAAGGTAAAAATGTTTTGATAATTGGGAAAATCTGGTTTAAATATTACACTGTTTTCTCATAATTAAATTTTTTTTTAATTTCAAGGTTCAGTTTGACCTAGAGTAATAAAATTACTGTATCGTATTCTTGGGGTAAAATAAAAGTCGACTCACCACGAAAGATACATTCCAGTTACTTTGCAATCTTCATATTAATTGTCCACTTCGTATGATTTCAGTTCGAAGATTTGTCTAGGTATGTTTTCTGGCTTTGTACCAAAATCTGTGGAAAAAAAAAAGAAAAAAATTTCACTATAGTTGTTATTTTATAAAATGAAAAATCAAGATTATATTAGAAATAACAAAAGACAGAATGACCTGCGAATTCGTATAGCCAGAGGCCACTTCGGTACAAATTTGGGGCAAATATTAACCAGTCGATTCCTTAACTGTACCCATACAGAAGTATAAGATAATAATACCCTCCCTCCTCCCCTCCATAAAGTCATGAAATACTAATTAAGACTGTGAAACAACAACCGTAGGTACAATCGATCATCTTCAGCCTCTTGAAAAGCCTAGAAGCCTGATACTGGCTGCATCGAACGATATTATCATTACAATCGTTAATTAAGCAAGAAGTAAAACGTTTATCATTAAATTGGAATAATAATAGCGCCAACGCAGCAGCTTTAAGCTAAAGGTTATTTCATGTGGTTAAACCGCAACGTTGTTGGACGAATGGTTAGCGAATCAGAATTGGTCAGATCGCAGTATATCTAATCCTTTTGAAAACGTAACAAGTACAAGTCTACGTGTATAAGTGAATCGAGCGAGTGAGCCAGCGCCAGGATGAGAAATAGGAGCAGAGAGAACCGTTACAGGCACATTTATTATCTCTTACGTCCAGACTAGATTAATCCTACATCTACATTTCAATCGTTGTTTTAATTCGTTTTGATTTACCGAACTGAAAAGAGGAACTGGCTACCAACGGACACTGTTATACGTTACGTAATACGCGTATATAGAATTAAAACGTTTAAAAATCTCGGTGGTGCAAATTATCAGCAAAGTACATATAGTTGGTAGGTCCAGCTATGGAGTAGACTACACATTGCACAACTTCTCTCGTGTAATTGATTACCATTTGGAGATATATATATATATATACAGACGTAGGTATACCAATGATGGACGGTTAAAACCTTAAATAGGCCCATCTACCCTGGCATATTCCTTCTTTGTTACATATGTAGGTAGGTAGGTAGGTAGATAGGTAGGTATACCTATTCGTTTAATCAAAGTTTATGTAAATTCGCATCACCGAACGTCGCCGTTGACAATTAAAATTTTTCATGCAAAATCGAAAATTTCCTATGCAAATTACCCAGTAATAGGTACACTTTTGGGAAATTAAAATTATACGCGGCAGCATGCCGAAGAATTCCGTGCCTTTTTATTCCCTTTTTTTTTTTCCCCAGCAACCATCGTGATCGCTCCATTTGTATATAGACCTCTAGGTAGGGTATACGTATGGGTTGATAGGGAGGGCGAGTGGAGGAGGGAAGAGCTGAACGACGATGTCGAAATGAAATTCAATTTGAATTCTTAAGTGGGAGTGTAGTAATTTCAACACGCTCGAGTTCGCGTCCACGTTTCTCAAGAGCGCGCCGCGCCGGCCCGGATGCCGGCGTGCTCAGCCCGTGCGGTAGTAGTTGCTCGCAGTATATCTGTCTCTCTTTTACGTAGTCTGTCTGTAGTACTACACACTTTTGATGTACTTTTCTTTTCATCGTTTTGTTTCTAGGTATTCTAGCGTTAAGAAATGTCCGAATATTAGCATCGGAAGCGGTAAAAGCCGGAGAATCTATGCGTTTAATATGCGAATACGATCTAGAAAACGCGCTTTTGTATTCCATCAAATGGTATTTTAACGACAATGAATTTTATAGATTTGTACCGAAAGAGTCGCCACCTACCAGGGTTTTTCCTATGCCCGGTATTACCGTCGATGTGAGTATAAAAGTTTCATTTTATCAAAATGATTAGTATAATTAGTATCAATTATCGAGTACGTAATGTAATCGCTATTTCTCGCGTTGATTTTAATTTTTTGTTTTTTTTTTTTTTTTTTTTGGCTTCGCTATAAAGCTTGCTTTTATTACGTTGACGCGGTTTGTTATTTGATGGATTGAGGGTTCATTTACGTCACAAATTAGATATAAGTATTGGTTTTAAAAGAAAATAAAAACTTTTACACAAATCGACCAAAAAACCACATATTCAGGGCTGTGAGGGAAGGTGCAATGAGGCTGAAAAGTCGACAGCCTCAAAAGGAACATCTAGGGTCCCTTACTGAATGTACATGACTAAATTCAAAGTGCTAGCTTCGTTTGAAGGGGAGTTGTGCGAGGAACGAACTCAAAAAAAAAGAAAAAATATCAAAAAACGCAATATTGCGGCTGGGGGAGGAGGAGGAATAGTTCAATGGATCTGAAAATTGAGAGCTCCAAAAGGAACATCTAGAGTCCCTACTGAATGTACATGACTAAATTCAATTTGCTAGTTCAGTTTGAAGGGGAGTTACGCGAGGAACAAACTCAAAAGACAATAAAAAACGACCAAAAAACGCAATATTGCGGCTGGGGGGAGGAGGAGGAGGAGTTCAATGAACCTGAAAAGTTGAGAGCTCCAAAAGGAACATCTAGAGTCCCTACTGAATGTACATGCCTAATTTCAAAATGCTAGCTCAGTTTGAAGGGGAGTTACGTGAGGAACAAACTCAAAAAACAAGAAAAAAATACCAAAAAACCGCATTATTGGAGCTGTGAGGGAGTGCAACGGGGCAGAAAAGTTGAGACCCCCAAAAGGCACATCTAGGGCCTCCACTTACTGTTTTTTTTTTTTTTCGACCGGCCTCGTTCCGAAGCTTAGCTGGGTTCAAAGTTCAACCTCATAGCTCATTTTGGTGGGGAAATAGGGGCGGGGGACAGCACTTTTTCAAGGTCAAAAAGGAGAAAACCCCTCATATCTTCCCTCTTAATTGACCTAGGAGGTGGATTTTTGGATATGCCGTACAACTTTTGATTCTCTATCGATTGATTTGAGAAGGAACAATTTTGTGTTTTTGGTCCCTCAGCAACTCATCCCCCAAAATGGGGCAAAACTGAACTTTGGCCCAAGGTCATCCCCAATCATACCTATCTAATCTGCCGCCATATTGAGTCGATTGACCGAACTGGAGTGATTCTGGTCAGTATCGAGCAGAGCAAATGATTAATAAATAAAAATAAATATAAATACCTGACATGGTTAAAAATTTTTTTAAAGGTCTTCTAGGACCCCAAAACGGGTTTTGTTGCTACCCCCCCCCCATTCGCCGAGCCTGCTTTTCATTGACAATATGACCTAGAAAATCAGGCTAAAAAAGAGAACCGTATGGTTGAAAATTTTTTCTTTATCATCACTCGAATTTCTTACTCACACTGTACTCACATTACACGTACCGTGTTTGAAAGTGGGGGGGGGGGTGGTCAGACTTCATTACAGCATTCGGTAGCCCAGATCTAGGGGCGTTGGCTCTCGTCCAAAGTTGAAATGTGCATAAGTAATTTCACCTACTGATTCAAAATGCAACATTGATACCGACTCAAAACCCAAGGCAAGGATGGTCCAAAAGGTAACGTTCGAACAACGAATTCAAATCTGGCTCTTTTTCTGTGCTTTAGATTTCATTTCTACGAAATTATCACACGTACCTTGTTCGCGCCAGTACCCCTCCCTTTGTTTGAAAAATTTCTCACAGATGTAAAATAAAATTTATCAATAAACGCGAAAATCGTTGTAAAAATTTGATTAAAACGGTAAAAAGTGCAGAAAATTGATCCAAAATAACGAAATGTTCTAGAAAAGTTGGTGAAATTTGAACAGTTGATAAAAATTTGATAGAAATGGATAAAAATGTTCAGAAAAATTGATGAAAAATCACGGAAGAATACTAGAAACCACGTCAAAATAACGTGAAAATTTTTTAAAAAATTGCCAAAAGTCAACGAAAATTTATCAAAAGTTGGTGAAAATTGACGCAAAATATGAAAAACACAATGATGAAAATTAATAAAAACTGGCTAAAAAATTGACACAAATGTGTAAAAAATGATTAAAAATTACGAAATAGTGTTAATAAATGAGTAAAATTTGAGCAAAAAAATCATTAAAAGTCATGGAAAATCGAGTAAAAAGTCGACAAAAATGTGAAAAAGTGCACTTAATTGATTAAAAAAATACGAAAAAATGTTGAAAAACACATAAAAATCACCTAAACTCTTTAAAAATTTGCCAAAACTTGTCAAAAATTGGTCGTAAATGCGAGAAAATCGTCTATTTTTACCCCGATAGTAACATTTTTTTTTGCAGTTTTTGATCTATCATCTGCTTTATGTACAAGTTTTGGTTAATTTCTGGCCTAATTTTCAACGATTTTTACAGATTTTGTTTTTTCATATTTCATGTCAATTTTCATCAATTTTTCAACATTTTTCTCGTTGATTTTGGATCAATTATTTGCATTTTTTACCTAATTTTGTTAAATTTGAAGTCAACTTTTATCGATTTTTTTACATTCCACGTCAATTTTCAGCTAATTTTTATCATTCTTTTCGCGATTTAGAATCAACATTCAGCACTTATCACCCATTTGCGTTTAATTTTTAACCAATTTTCATCGTCTTTTTCAAAATTTTTGAACAGTTTTTTTCGTTTTTGACCACTTTTGCCAAATTTATAGCCAATTTTCAATGACAATACGTTTTTTTCGTATTGTACGTCAATTTTTTGTTACTTTTCATCACTTTACCGTGATTTTTGATAAAATTTTTGCAATTTTCATCCGATTTTTGTCCAATTTTCACTTCTTTTTCAAACATGTTTTCGTGTTCTTTTGATCAATTTTCGGAATTTTTTACACATTTTGGGCTAGTTTTTACCTAGTTTTCAACATTTTTAAGCATTTTTGCCAATTTTTCACGGAATTTTCATTATTTTTCAACGATTTTCTTCATATTTATGATAAATTTTTGCCAATTTTTCAACATTTTTTATACAATTTTTTTATTAATTTTCTGTTTTTTTTGGTAAATTTTTTATACAATTTTCGATCATTTTCAACGATTTTTATTCAAATTTCACACATTTTTTAACATTGGTTCGTGGTTTTTATTCATTTTTTTACATTTTTTTACATATTTCTATCAATTTTTTACCTAACTTTATATGATTTTTGATGATATTTTCCATATTTCGAGCTGAAAAATAAGTAAAAATTAACCTAAAGTATTAAAAAAAAAAATCATTAAAAATTAATGAAAATTGAAAAAGAAAAACTGATAAAAATGTGTAAAAAAATTCAGATAATTGATCAAAAATGGCGAAAAATTATTGTAAACTGTCCCAAAATTGACCTAAAATATGAAAAAAATCGTAAAAGTCAAACTTCGAATTAATTGTTTCTCGAAAAAGGTGAACATAGGAAAAATTTGTATAAAACCGAACTTTCAGTGCGTGAAATTTTCGGCTGTCAGTTTACCATCCAATTTTGCTTGGAATACCCCATAATGGAGGTATTTGCGAAAAGCGTTAAATACTATGAAATTCAAAAGCTCAACTTTCAAAGCTGTGATCATATAAAAAATTTAATCAGCTCTCCACCATAACAATTTCAAATCGATCGAACAAGTTTAACGGAAGTTATCGCGTCAGATAAAAAATGAGCTTACAAGCTCAAAAGCTCAGCTTTTTGAGCATCAACTGTGGTCAAAATATGTACAGCTCTTTTCAACCTCAACCGAAACTACAACGAAAGCTACAACTCGACCCGTCAAGTTTCACTCGAATTATCGCATCAAAAAAGCAACGAACTTTTATACGTACAAAAAAAACGTTGATCCAGTTACGAAACTGTAACTTCAAACTCATTTTTCTCGAAAATGGTGAACTTTTGAAAAAAATATCGTAGAAACAAAGTTGTAGAACATGAAATTCCTGACAATAAATTCATCGTTCATTTTCACCTACGAAGCACTGTTGAACTTTGAAATCCAAGCTTTCTGGGAATCGATCAACTTCAAAATTTTAATCAGCTCTTTTCCAATGATTGATCAAATTAACGGCAGCGTCAAGTCAGAAATAAATCAGATCTCAAAATCAAAAAAACTCGAAAGCTCAGCTTCCTGGAAAGCGAATTGTATCTAAATTACTATCTTTCGGGTAGAATGGATGAACGTCAATTTGCTAGTCGAGTTTTCTATTGGAAGTCAACCACCTATATTAGATTTGGTCGGAATCGGAGATATGTATTTTTTTTTTACTCCACCCGGATGATAACACTAACATCATTTTCTTACCTTATATGATCATATTTAATCTGTATCGTGTGTTTACGTGACAAACATACGATTGGGTATTTCATTTTGTTTACAAACTTATCACTGAATTGCGCTTCGGGTTAAATATGTTATTTTTCCAACTGGTTCGATTTTCCATAATAGTTTGTAAATATTTTCTTCTTCAATTATTCAACAATGTGCTCATCAGTCGTGATTTAATTTTTTTTCTTTACTCGTTCGCAGTTAAATTAATATCGGATTGTAAGTACATATTTACTTTGCTTTATTCGACAGCCGTGTTTATATTGTTAAAATCCAAACTCGTTAAACTGTATTAATTTTGTGATTTTAGATTCCAAAGCGATTTGATTCGGTTGAATTTATCATTCATTTCATTGTATCGATAAATGATTGTAAGAAAATTATGGATAAATTTTTGAGGAAACTATTATCATTTTTTATTGTCGTATTACTCTCGACATCGTCGATTTGTATTATTATTCATTTTTACAAGTTTTTCGCCAGTAAAACGAAACAACGTTTAGCTACTAAAAATCTAACATTTTATTGCGCCTGTTTATTCATATCATTCTCATGCGCATCAATTTGCGAAGCCCGTAATGTGTTCTTATCAGTCGGTAATAATCCGCACGAATTTTGCTTTCGAGTATTTTGCTACATACATCAATTGCTCCTGGCTAAGACATTCTTTAAAACAATTATGGCTTTAGATATATACTTTTGTTTTCGCGGCGCTGCTCTGCACTGTTCACAACCATCTAGCGAATCTCAAAATCAAAAATTTGCCTTTTATTGCCTATCCAGTATAGGTTTATCATTACTTTGGAGATTTGTATTATCATTTTTTTACTCGGAACGCCGACAAATTGAGTACATCCTATCTTGGACCATACTCGTCATTCGTATTACTCGTTTTATTCCAATTGCCGGCTCGTATTGGTATATATGGTTGGGAAGTATTGACAAAAATATATTATTTACTAAACTTTCGCTTCATATACGTCTGAATATAATGATCGGTGAAATATTTGCTGTATACGATGTCGTTTTGCTCATTTATATGATTATTATGAACGGTTTGACGGATGTTAAGAATTTAGGATCGTATTTACTAATACATTTGGTTGGAGCCGGTTTCGAAGGTATTGCTATCGGATGGTGGTTTACATTCAGAAAAGATACATTCGAACCTTCGCCTTCTCTTACTCTGCCTACAACGAATAGTACATAGTGGTTGGAAATCATTTATGATAGAAATATTAATTTGGCCCCAGCTTTCGATTGCATTTTTGAAAATCACTCCCATATACATTGTGATTTGATGTCGATAGTTCGGTACTATTTTCATGCAAATGTGTGCACCTCTACTTACACCTGGAAAAAAATATTCTATTTTAAGCGAGAAGATACATTTTTCTTATTTTGTTTTTCTATTAAAAATAAAACATTAATTATTAATAAATGGTATTTTCAATTAATCTAACTTATTAAAAAATCGGTTAATTTTTAGAGAGGAAGTACATAGGTAGTAAGCTGAGATCTCATGATGATGATGACGACTCCATAATTCAACTTGAAAGTAGTCAGTGTAACATATACCTACCCCTACTATCAAATAGATAATATTTAGATAAATACCTATTCATACCTATCCTTACCTATCGATATAGATATAACCTACACAGTCCATTGTTACCTGTCATACGTGAAATACATCTAAAGCTCGTACTCGCGTATTATTCAGGAATACACAAGCCACACAAACTGGCGACCTGTAAAAAAAATTGGTTGTCGATATTTTTGGCCGCAAATGAATCGTAATCTGAAAGAATGGGTAAAATCATGCCACGAATGTCAACGAGTGAAAGTTACGAGACACACCATTTCCGAATTGCAACCATATGCCAATAGTGGACGCTTCGAACATGTTCACATCGATATCATCTATTTAACCTACTGTAAAGGATATCGCTATTTATTAACGATGATCGATCGCGAAACGAAATGGATTGAAGTCATCCCTATGAAGAATATTACAGCACAATTGGTCGCTTCAAAATTCTATGAAAATTGGGTTTCCAGATATGGTGTTCCACTGCGTCTGACGTCTGATCGAGGTTCACAATTTCAATCCGAGCTTTTTTCGAATTTGAGTCAACTAACAGGCACCAATCAAATCGCCACTACTGCGTATAATCCAAAGGCCAATGGTGTGATTGAACGTGTACACAGGCGTTTGAAAGCAGCACTCAAGACACAGGGAAAAGATTGGCTAACTAGCCTACCATCTGTTCTTTTGGCTCTGCGAGCGGCACGGAGGAGGTTGATCGAATATCGAGCGCTGAACTGACTTTTGGTCGTCCATTAATTTTATCCGGCGAATTTTATCAGCCATCAGAGGAGAAAAAGCTCAACGAGAAGGATTATGTTCGAAAATTACGCGAAGCACTGCGAAAATTAACGCCCCAATCGAGAAGCTGGAAGCCTAACAATAAAAAGAGCTTCGTTCACAAGGACCTTGAAACATGTACTAAGGTCTATGCTCGAGTCGATCGAGTCAAACAGCCATTAGATGCACCATACGAAGGTCCATTCAAAGTGATCACCACGAAATGAAAATACTTCATCATAGAAAAAGATGGAAAAAAAGATACGGTGTCAATAGACAGATTAAAACCAGCCTACGAATTTAATGACGACTCCATGACAGATTCGACTCAAAATAATCCAAAGCCAATTATCCAGGCTGCAGGTAATACAAACGGGAAGCGAGTAAGTTTTTGTTCAATTCTTCCTTTTAATAATATCGATCATAATGTTCGGCAAAGTCCTCTTCCTCCCCCTCCTTCTCCATCGCCCATTATTCCGAATAGGTTCGCAGGTCGAAGGGATAGGATTCGTTTCAACCTACCCCCACCCGTTGTAACTAAATCTGGTCGTAAAACGAGTATTTCGACTAGGTACAGATGATCATT
>FIZR01019274.1:0-10542 GCA_900060175.1 Ferrisia virgata | reverse complement strand
TTTACAGAAGGGGTTTTAGTCCAGTTTTTGTAACAAAGGATAGTAGATTTTGAATTTTTTGACGATCATCAGCCTTTTCCCCTAATTTTTATAATTTTAAGTAAGTTAAGTAGAGCACCAAGCATAAAATAAAAAATTTTACTTCGTTAACAAAATTATTGCATAAAAAATTAGCTACTGATTCGTGTTAAACAGTCCAAGTTACGACCATACACACTTTTCGTACGATACAAGTACCTAAATTACAAAAAATCACTTTGTTGAAAATCATTAACATCATTGACAGAAATTCGTAAAAAATGCAGAAAATGAATCAAAAATCACGAAAAAATGTTGAAAAATGACCGAAAATTGACTTAATATGTGAAAAAAATTAGTGAAAATCGTTGGAAATTGGGTAAAAATTTAACAAAAACGGATTAAAAATGCCGAAAGCAGATTAAATATCATGAAAATTTGTTTAAAATTATGTGAAAATTGAACTAAAATATTAGAAAAATTGTTGTAAATCATCGAAAATTGCTGATAAAATTGACAGAAATACGTAAAAAAAAAATGTAGAAAATTGATCGAAAATCACAAAGAAATGGTGAAAATTAGGTGAAAGTTCACCAAAAATAAGAGAAAAAAATCGTGAAAAATCTATGTAAAAATTACCAAAAAATATTAGAAATCGTTGAAAATCGTGAGAAAATTTAACAAAAATTCGTAAAAAAATGTAAAAAGTGATTCAAAATGACATAATAATGTAGAGCAATCAGTAAAAATTGCAGAAAGTTGATCAATAACCAACAAAAACTCTTCATTTTTCATTTTTTTTTTCAAATTTTCACCGAATCTTCAATGATTTTTGACGATTTTCTTCATATTTGAGATGAACTTTAACCCAACTTTCAACCGTTTTTCATTACTTTTGATCAATTTTTAGTACTGTTTTACCCCATTTGTACCCTATTTCCAATGATTTTTTACGATTTTTCGTCAATTTTTACTCATTTTTCAACATTATTTCATAATTTTTGATCATTTTTTTCTGCTTTTTTCGAAGAATTTTTGTCAATTTTTTACCCGATTTTCGACGGTTTTTGACGATTTTTTTCATAATTTAGTTCAATTTTCAACCGTTTTTCAACATTTTTTTCTTGAATTTCGATCAATTTTCCGAATTTTTTTTTTCGTATTTTAGTTCAAATTTCAGATAATTTTCTCCGTATTTTACATACAACTTTCAATTATTTCAGCAGTTTTTGATGATTTTTAACAATTTTTTTTTTTTTTGCATTTTACCCGTTTTTAACATTTTTTTGTGATTTTTGATCAATTTTCTATATTTTTTTAGTGTTTTAGTTTAAATTTTACCTAATTTTCTCCATATTTTACGTACAATTTTCAATTAATGCAGCAATTATCGACGATTTTCAACGATTTTTTTTTAGACATTTCGCCCGTTCTTTAACTTTTTTTTGGTGATTTTTGATCAATTTTCTATATTTTTTTCGCATCTTAGTTCAAATTTCACCGAATTTAATCCATATTTTACGTACATCTTTCAATTATTTCAGCATTTTTTGATAATTTTTAACGATTTTTTTTGCATTTTACCCGTTTTTTAACATTTTTTTCATGATTTTTGATCAATTTTCGGCACTTATTACCCATATTCTGGCAATTTTCAATAGTTTTCAAACATTTCTAGTTAATTTTCACTTCTTTTTCAACTTTTTCCCTCGAATTTCGATTAATTTTCTACATTTTTCACGTACAACTTACAATTTTTTCAGCAATTTTCGATGATTTTTAACGATTTTTTGTCCATTTTACCCGTTTTTTAACATTTTTTCGTGATTTTTGATCAATTTTCTATATTTTTTTCGTATTTTTGTCAATTTTTTTACTGAAATTTTACCTAATTTTCAACATTTTTTCGTGATAATCGACCAGTTTTCTGTATTTTTAACCCATTTTTGTCAAATTTTCAATAATTATTAACAATATTTTTCAGATTTTGGTCGATTTTTCAGTTATTTTTCGAAATGTTTTCGTAATTTATGTCCAAATTTTTACATTTCTGTCGCGGATTTGTGTCAACATTTTCAATGATTTTTAACTGTTTCGAAATTAAAATGAGTACTGAGTAGCCTGAGTATCTGTCGTTAGTTTCAATGCTTTCCTTGGTACTTCATTTTTTTAAATTAAAATTACAAAAATAACGAAAAAGAAAGCAAATGTGGAGAAAATTAGAGCAAGCGGTGTCTGAATAGGTATTTCAGGATATATTACGAGAAAAATATTCTTTGACCATTTCGATTATTTCATGAAAAAAAACCATGGTGGAAAAATGGTTTTCCCAGTTTCAGTGGACTTATACACGACTGCTTCGTATTGAAAATCTGGGAGTGTTTCAATTTACTCTTCCGTAAACAGTTGTTAGTTTTTTGGAGTTGGCAATGGGAGTATATAGTACGCGTACGTATGTTGTTAATTACACGTTCTAAATTCCGTCTTTATTTGAAACCCATAAATGAGGGAGGAAAAAAAATTGGCCAAATGATTAAAAAATCATTAAAATAGAAGCACGTATGATTACCGACGTTATCGTGGAAGGAAAAAATGCAAATATGGTGTATTTTCAAATGGTTATCTAGCGTCGAGCAATATCTTGTACGTATAAAATAAACATTGGAATTGCGAATTTCGCTCGGTTTCGTCGATGAAGCTTTGTTACCCTGCGGCCCTGACTGTGGAATAGTGGAACGCGGAGTTTTTAATTCGTTCAAGTCGATGCAAAAAAACACACCGAATTAAAAACTTTATCTCGTTTCGTGTGCAAGTACCTACCTATCTAACTTACCTATCCAGCTACCTAAGCATGTACATATAGAATTAGTTGTAATTAAAATTCAAAAAGTAAAGAGTAATTAAACGAACGAACGATCTTCGTCTCGTGCCAAAGATTACTATTACTAACCTATTTGGTTGCATTAAAAACACACACACAAACAAATAAAATAAAAATAAAGAAACAAAGTACAAATGGGGAAAATAACGCAGTATCCCTGGAAAAAAAAAACAAAACAAAAGTACGTTGTACTTTTATCGAAGTAATTTATTTTTATTTATATTTGAAAACGTGTTCGCGGTGAAATTGGCACTAATCGATAAAATATTAGAGACATGGGTAGAAATCTTGGCTAATTAGCTGCAATAAATGTGGTATACACTCGTTAGCGGAGATTTTGAAAAATATGCGAGCATGTTGGGCGTTGAACGGATCCGACAAGAACGGAACGAAAGCGCTAGAAAAATAATAAAGTAATAAATTTATAATACCTAGGTTGTAGGTACAATACGAATGTTGAAAATTGAAAACAGCTCCGACGATTGCGGTGAAATTTCGTTCTCGAATGTTGTGAATTTTTGATGGTGGTATTTGGACGCGGGGACTGGTCCTTCGGACGAATGGCCAGGTGGAGGTTATAAATTATGCGAATATTTGCCCATGTTTATTTAGGATTTTGCATTCTGTGTATACCTGCGTTGCCGTTGGTCGAACGAATCACTGGCAATATGTTTGGCAGCAGTCTTTTTGTTTAAAATTATTTATTTATACACGGCGTGGCGATGGTGCTGGCGTGGCGGCTCGACAGTACGTTTAACGCGAACCATGAATACTTACTACGTATGATTTGCTCGGCTCTGCTTTAGCTTTTATACTCGTATTATCAATTTGCGACGCAGTGCGGTACGATGCGCTCCTCCGGCCTGGCCCAGGCTGGTTGGTCTGTGTTTAAGAGGCCCAGCAGGCACCATGCTGTACAAGCTTTACAAAAATCTCATTTCGTTGCGAGTAAGAGATAGATGCTGAGTAGGTAGATAGATGGTATGGTATTTAACGAACGACCGGATATTCATACAACGATCAAGCTCTCTCACCGTGTTTCCTCGGCTCTGCGTGTATAAACTTTTTGCCGAGTTCATTTAAAAAGCGAGAGAAGTATTTGCGGGGGTAGAAAAACGGATGAAATGGGCGAAGAAATTGTTGTTGAAGTTGATAGTGTACGAGAATGCGTCGAAATGGGTTTCTACTACTAAGTTTTTATTCGCGCATAGTTCAGACAGTCTAGGCACAGTGGTACGAAGTATCGTATAGGTACGTATATTTGACGATGTATAGTTTCTTTTTTCCTATTTTCCCTAGCCAACTACTATATTACGTTCGTTTTAGTGCACCAAGCGTCTACCATGCTAATTAATATCGGTTTGAGTACATCGTATGGCATCTAACGTTTCGACGGTGTTTCTAAAATATTCAAAAATCAATGTTCTAAGTAAATATTGGTGAGGGGGTGGGGTAGAAGATAATATTTTTGACATTTTTGATTATACTGAGTCAGTTATACGCCTTCATCGCTCATTTTATGATTGATCTGCGAGATGAGAATTTGATGTATTCCTTCCTTTCATAGTAATTTATCAGAGTTTCTAACATGTAGTGTAAGTGGTAAACAAGGCTGCCACCATCTATGGATATATCTTTAAATCCATTGTTTATTGAAATGTTTGAAAAACTTTAAAGTTTTTTCCACAGATTTCTGCATGTTGCGGGTTTTTCTACAGTTCTTAAGGATTTTTAGAAAAATAGAAATACAAATTGGAGAAAATATTACTTTAAATTGAAAAAAACCCTTTGTCAGATCTGATGAACAAACGAAGACATTAACGATTCGAGTCATTTTCGTTGTCTGAATATAAATATATATTCTTGTCTGATCTCGGAGCCATCAATCAACAAGCATAATGATATACTATTTGATCTGTGTAGTACGATTAGACTGCACAATCGTTGAAAAGTAATTACCAGTAAATTACCAAGTTTTTCCCGATAAATCAACAGGTAGTCGCTAATAAATTATCGAGTAATTACCAATAAATTACCAAGTTATTGACGGGTAATTACTAAGTAATTACCGGTATTTTACCATGTAATTACTAGTGAACTATTAGGTAATCACCAGCAAATTATAGACTAATTACCAATAAATTACAATGCAATCACCTGTAAATTACCAAATAATTCCCGATAAATTACCAAGTAGTTACCAATAAATTACCAAGTAGTTACTGATAAATTACCATATGATGCCCGGTAAATTAACAGGTAATTGCCAATCAATTATCGAGTAATTACCGATAAATTACCAAGTTATTGCCAAGTAATGACCAAGTAATTACCCGTATATTACCATGTAATTATTAGTCAACTATTGGTTAATCACCAGCAAATCATAAGGTAATAAGCGGTAAATTACGAAGTAATTACCAGTAAATTACAAAATAATTACCGATAAATTACCAAATAATTACTAATAAATTACTATGTAATTCCTGGGAAATTAACAGGTAATTGCCAATAAATTATCGAGTAATTACCGATATATTCCCGGTAAATTAACAGGTAATTGCCAATAAATCATCAGGTAACCACCGATAAATTAACAAGTTATTGCCAAGTAATTACCAGTACATTACCATGTAATTAGTAGTTAACTATTAGGTAATCACTAGCAAATCATCAAGTAATCGCCGATAAATTACCAAGTAATTACTTGAATGTTCTTTACAGTGAATTACGTTGTAAGTAAAGCAAGTGTAAGGTTTTTTTTCAGGATTTTTTGATGATATTCTATTGATTTTCTAAAATCATACTAGCAGCCCTGGTATTGAAAAAGTAGTGAAATAAGGTTGAAAATTTTTCAAAAGTAATGCAAATTTGATAATCTGTCTCTTAACAGATCTGTTGTTTACGACCAGTTGTACGTAGGATAATAGAATCGCCTACTCGGTTCGTCGTAAAAAAAACATTTTGTCAAACCTGTTCAGAATTATTGAGAACGCACTAAACAGTGGACTGAATTTGTTTTGTTTTTTTTTCTTTGGTTAATCTGCGACGGAGAGTTCACAATGACTGCGAAATAATCTCAAAATGGCGTGGTAAAAATTTTGGCTTTACAGCTCATTTTTTTTAAGCTCCAAAACGGATTCAAAGTTACCTAATTATCAAAAATTTTCAAAAAATCGTTTTTTTTCCCGGTCTCTTAAAAAATTTTACTTTTTGTTTTTTTTTTTTTACGATATTCTGAAAAACTACAAAGGATTTTTTTTTGAGAAACTTCAATTCTTTCGTAGTTTTTCAGAATGTCATAAAAAAACCTCGAACAATGACATTTTGAAAAACCCTTGAAAAGAGCTATCAAATTTTTCTTTTAGACTTTTTGAAAATTATTGAAAATTTGTGAACTATGAGTTAGTCTTGCAAGTTCAATAAACTGAGTTGGAAAACTGAAATGTTTTTCTAATTATATATAGATCATTTCACAACTGTTTTAATTGTGAGCCCAAAGAAAGCAAAATTCCGCTCAACCTAATACGACTATACGAAATAAATCGAGAAAGAATTCCTTGATCAGGTCAATGTGTGAGGTTCATTACGAGGGGAAACAGGTGAGAATTTTTAGCCTGATTTAAGCATTATTGTATCAATGAAAACTAGGGTATTACAGACTAATGACCTGAGGTGGTGAAGGGGGGCGGTGGAATCCTACAAAACCATTCGGACCATTTTTGATCGTGTCAGATTATTATTTCTATTTTATTTTCATTTGCGTTCTCTCGAGATTAAAATTATTTACTCGACTCGATGCCGATGAAAATCGCTCAAATTCGACTAATAGGCTTGGATTGGCGTGGGATCAGATATTTATGAGTGTTGGTGATGACCCCGGATCAAGATTCAGTTATGTCCAAATGGGGAGAGGAGTTGCTGAAGGGCAAAAATCACAAAATTTGTTTGTTTCTAAACCACGCAATAGAGAATCGCAAGTTGCAAAACATATACAAAAATCTGCTTTCTACATAAATTAAGAGGCGAGATGTAGGGTTTCCTCCATTTTTTATCCTGAAAAACGTCATTTCTCGGGCATCTACCCTTAAAATTGAGGTATCTGGTTGAAATTTGGTATGTAAATTTGGTGGGGGGGGGATTTTGATGTGCGTTTTGAAAGTTTAAACTTTCCACTCCATTTTAACCTGTCATATTCCTGGGAGAGTAGTTGTTTGGCGGCGTTTCCTTACTTTCAGAGTTTATGGCAAGTGTACCCCCTTTCCTCTCCTTCATTCAGCCAGATGGTAAAAATTTATTTTTAGATTTAGAGCATAGGTGTCCTATTTGTGTGCTTCGAAGTGTTCCAATATCTACCTGTACCCCGCATTAAAGAGACCAGCTACAAATGTAGTGAAAAAGCAGTGATTGTCGTCTCTCAAAATTTCTTACACATCCTCCTTATTATACTCCTGTACAGTTTTATGCAACCTGAAAAATTTCAAAAGAATCAAATTGAGAGGGCGGTGGTTATTTGTATTTCTACTTAAAATCCAATTTTTGTAATGAAAAAAAAATCCGCGCTGTGAAAAGATTTGTCCTATAGCACGTGTAGTCGACTTCGAACAATCGTGATGTAATTAAGCGTTGAAAATCGTTTCTACAAAACTAATCGAAATAGTCTGCCTTTTTTTTTCTTCCGAAAATGGAAACGGGCTCAAAGGATTGAAAATTTTGGCCGTTCCCCGCGAGTCATTTAGAAAACTCCTTTATTCTCGTCATCTTCTGTAAACCGTTTATGATTTCTTATTTGTGTAACCACCTACACTTATAGTGTTGGCCTTTGTAGTCAAGTTGTATGTGTGCGTGTGTGGGTATCCGAAACCCGAGTGTTATTCATTTTCACTTTTTCGAAGGTGTGTAGCAGGCGTCGTTGCTGATTCGTGTTGTGTTTAGATTCTCACGTAAGCTTAGAATCTTCGGAATGTTTGTTCAACCTTTGATAAAGGTGTACGAGGCTCACAGCTGAAACCAAATATACCTAATGTACGTATTTGGAAAATCTCGCCTCTCACCATAAAATCATAACATTCGCTCGACCAACACGATTACCAATGTAGGTGTTCTCAATACTTGAACCCGAAATGTCTATTGAACACCTACACGTCTGAAAATTTCATCCTTCTGCTGTGTTGTAAATATAATATAGCAACCGAAAAGTGTAGCGCTGGACAAAGGCCTTAAAATAAATATTTCTTCGATGAAAATTCAGACCAAAAAAAAAAAAAGCATTCGAATCATAAGGGTTTCAAAAATTTTCTTCGAAAAGCTCTTCGTAAAATATCTTTTAAGTAAAAAAAAAAAAGTCGAAATTTTTTTTCTTTAATTTAGATTCCTATACGTAAAAAAAAAATTCCGATAAAATTTTCTCAAAGATGGAAAAATTCTATGCAAAATAATATGGCCGAAATGAACGTGTACTGTACCTACCAAAAAACTCTCTGTCAAAGTTTATTGAAGAAGACGGCTGCGAGTTCAGTTTTAATGCTACTCGTTGAGTGAAGAAGCGAAAAAAAAAAAAAAAAATGGAATATATATTTCGAAATAGGTATTCACGTAACCCAACTCGTACACTTGTATCGTTCGGATTAGATAGTAGATAGGTTGGTAGGTACCTAACCTATCTAGTACCTATACTTACGGTACACAATGTTTCAGCGACGAAGTTTAAATTAGCGATAAATTGTTTCACACTGTAATTGTAAGGTTTCCCCGACGCCTTGTTCGTTGCTTCAAAAGCTCGTTGAATGTGATTGTAAAGTAAATGTACATTGTAGGACGCGATGCAATACGATGTGATACTTTGTCGTAACCTAACGGTTGAAAAACGAACATTTCTGGAAATACTTGTAGTTGCCATTCTCTTGCTGATAAAAGATAACACTCGGCGGAAATGTAAAAAGATAAGTACATAGTATTTCATCGAGTCTACACTTATAATGAAGTTTTTGACGAGTATAACGAAAGCTGCGTAGTAACGCGACGAAACGAAGAAAGCGAATAGCACCGCCTTCGAATTACCTTGAAAATTGTTTCCATACTCGAAAATGCGTAAAATTTGCGGCACTCGTGTTTTTTTAAACGCTTTCGAGATGTTAGTTTCTTCTTCTTTTTCTTGTTTCTCCCCCCTCTCTCTCTCTCTCTTTCTTTCTTTATATAAACATTTAAATCGAGTTGCGGTGACGTGGAGCAGCTCGATTCGAGTATCATAAATATTTTACACGGTCCCCTAAAGCTATGTAGTGATCGTAAAAAAGAAAGAGACGAAATTTTAGGTAATTTTTGCGATTCTTTCAGATGATCAAATTCACTCTTGTAAATCGCGAGAGTTTTAACGTAAAACTGTGTACAAAAGTCTATCTACTTGTATACTACCCAGACCCACTGTTACCCGAAGAGAAATTTAAGGCAAGTTGACTTATGTATTTGCTGGAGAATTCTGAAATCCTATTACAATGATAAGTTACACTGCAAGGTGATTTATCCTCAACTAATCTGTAATTTATTTTTGTTGTTGTTTGTTTCAGGTGAGTTGAAATTTTTGTCTCGGAAATATAAATGTAGAAGATTATGAAGATCAGTAAGTGAATTTGTTTAGTGTTTTGAGATATTTTAGAATTATCTTAAGTAAGAATGGTACGTGTCAGGTTATCAAATTAAAAAAAAAAAAAATGGGTAAAAATAGCGTATACTTTCAATTATTTTGAAGAGGAGGGGGGTGCATTTTCGCATTCTCATAGGCTATAAATATATCGAACGTGGTTTACTAGAATGCTAAAATTATCTTCCGATGTGCTCTTCGATTGATAAAGATATGTAAAAGCTCAGCTTGATCCAGAAAGTTTGTGTCTCACTTGTCAATTTACTCAAATTTTCGCATAAATTTTGTAAATTTGATTTTTTTTACCAAGTTTAGTTGAAACATGTTCGTTTCAGTTGTATCCTATCCTATGCAAAAACATTTTTAAAATTTGAAAGGCCTTCAGGTATTGGTTAATGTTGATCAATCACGCTAAAATTTTGGCTATTGTGTTTTTAGCCCAACCATATTGTAAATGAAAACCTAGCTGTTACGGTTTCTCAACCCACTGCAGATGGATGAGAAGGAGAATATCGTCCAGATCCGTTTTGGGGTCCTAGAAAACTATCACGACCATTTTTATCCATGTGAGATACTCATTTTAACGTCGAAGGATGTTTAATAGCGCATCCGGAAAAATCATCCACAATTGACCGCCAACAGTGTGACGTCATCATTATATGACGTTGGTGAACCGTCAAAAGTGTGACGTTATCATTGGACTGACATCAGTGGACAGAATTTTATATCCTGGAATGGCATCAGTAGATTTATTTTATGAAGGATTGATTTTATGATTTTGAGTTGAAATGTTGAGAAAAATTAAAGATATTATTAGTGGACTGTCAACAGTGTGATGTTATCATTGGACTGACATCAGTAGACAGATTTTTATGGCCTAGAACGACTTCAGTAGACTGATTTTATGATTTTAAGTTGAAATGTTGAGAAAAATTAGAGATGTGACATCAGTGGATTTATTTTATGAAGGATTGATTTTATGATTTTAAGTTGAAATGTTGAG
>FIZR01019272.1:0-30997 GCA_900060175.1 Ferrisia virgata | reverse complement strand
TCGAAGCCAGGCAGATTCCCAGTGAAGGGGTTCTGCCGGGCTTCGAAGACGCCAATAAATAGAAAGCAAAGACCAGACTTGCGAGCAAAGCTCACTCAGGTGGGTGGACCGGGATCGATCAGCGTGCTCCGTGCCGACTACTGGGTCTGGTATGGGGACCGATATCCCCAGCAGCAGGACCGTAGACCGCCATTCGTATCCTACTCGTACACTGCATATTTATCAAATACGACTTCGTATACGAGGTGACTCCAAACGACTAACACCGCGAAGTAATTTTGAATAAAAAATAAAAAAAAATTGAAAAAAAAGATATCTTTTAAATGGCCGAAAGAAGCGCACCATGCAAAGTACGCCCCCCTGTCGCGTTAGCACGCCGCAACTTACGAAGTGCAATGTAAGCGCGGCGAGGTCCCAGCTCCTACGACGTGGACGTGCGACTAGGAGTTGAAGCAGGAAACGGATCCTGCTCCCATTAAGGAGCCTCTTTATAGTGAATGTTAATCGATAGTTAATTGTTGTAGCATGATTATGGTTTCTAATTACAATATTATTTATGTACTTATAAGTCGTAAATTTAAATATATTATGAAAAATAGTATTTAGCATACAATTACTCGTTAATAATCTTCCAACATCAGATAATACAGCAACTAAACTAGCGTTTACAAAATAATTATACTTATGAAAAAATTAAAAGTAAGTACAGACGCTATAATATTAAAAAATCAAAATCAGAGGAAGACAAAAACGAAACTGGATCCATAGCCGTGAATCAGATATCTTACATCTTTGTATGGAACATTCAAGAACTGAAATGAAAATTTGAAAAAAATACTATTAATAAAACAAGTGATAAAATAATCGTATAACCTTCAGACAAATAAATTTCAAACAAACGTCTTAATTAAAAATTACACCGAATAAAAACTGCCAAATTGAAATCGACAGTGCTTACCTGCACTGAAACCAGCAGTAATCGGTACATAATTTACACGTAATCGAATTTATAAATGCTCTATGAAGACGGCCCTCGTCCATTCTCAAATTCAAAGTATCAAAGTAAAATTTACCCATCTCTGCTCAGCATGTTTGGTCAGTATCTTTACAATATGTAAAATTCAAATGAAACTGTGATAACAAAATTTCAAACCATTAGAACGTAAGTATAATTTAAAAACAAAACCAGCATCTAGTCTTACTCGGTGCCATTGATGTAATTTCCTTGTTCGATATCATTTATCCTTGTGGAACGTCGTATTGACCCACAGCGTCTCCAAGCAGTGTTAAATTATTATTCCATTCTATAGACGTGGAAATAATACTAGCAAAGATGACTGCTTCTCCAACACTCCACAAATACGATTGGAATGAGCTTGTGAACAATGAGTGCTCCATCGACGGCGCCACAAGAGAAACTGGAATCAACTTGAGTGGAATTTGCTGATGAAGGCTCTTTATTCTCACGATCAGCTGGTGGTGTTTTGACATCTTATCACCTGCTATCAAAACTATACCAATTACAATACATATAAACTACAGTGAAATCTCACCACACACATTTTAAATTCTGACACGAAAAGTAGAATATTTTCCATAATGTACAATCAACACGATTAGTAAAAAATTCAATTATCAAAATATCTTGATAAAAAAAATTAAATTAAATTATGCAAAAAAAACCATAACCAACGGTACTTTGAAGACCGTCCGGTCAAAAATTTATTCCTAAGTTTGAAATACTTACAAATGCATCTAGTATTCAGCTATTTACACGGAAAAAAAAGTTGAAAGTGAATTGTATCTGCACAATATTGTGCTCCGGACTTGAATAACCTTCAGAAAAATCCGGTAAGTACTGCAAAAAAAAATACAAAGTAAACATAATTGCCTGCGCAACTTCATCATAAAATAAATCAAAATACCTTAATTCAATAAATAAGGCACATTTAGGGTTTTTATTGACTGTACATATCTAATCTCAACTTCCTAACTCAATCTGGAGGGGGTTATGCGAGGAACAAAACATTAGAAATTTAAAAAAAAACTACTAAAAAAACCACAAATTGGAGACTGAGAGAGGGTGCAATGGGGGTGAGAAGTTAAGACCCCGGAAAGGCACATCTAAAGTCAAAAAGGGGGAAAACACTCATATCTACCCTCCTCATTGACCTAACAAGTTGATTTTTGCAGATTTAAAACTTTGCACCAAATTGGAACGATATAAAATAAAAATTATGGTACCTGACATCGTGGCCAAAAGGAACCTCGAAACAGATTTTGTTTGTATTTTCCCCCTTCCCCTCAATCTCCATTGGTCGATAAGACTGTTGAAAAATACTTGGATGGTAAATTAACAAAATTGTAACGATCGAACCATCAGTTGTCCATTGGTGCTTAGCTAAAATATTGGTATTATTTCCTAAATGATCTGAATAAAATATGAAAATTTCAATACTTTGAGATGCTGACACGTTGTTCTATACTAAATAAATTTCAACAACATAGAAAAATATATCACACGAGAAAATATAAATAGGTAAATTGAAATAGGCTTGCACAATACTTTCATCTTCAATGTTATTAATAGTTTTGCCTTTAAATTTTAAAAATTTGGAAATTGAAATAAATTTCTTGAAAAGAAAATCAAGATTAAGCATAATTTAAAATCGTTGCATTTAAAAAAAACAGTATAGAAAAACACTGATCAAACTTTCAACCCAACGAAAATTTTGTCTCGTTTTTAAATTACATTTAATTCAACAAAAACAGCCAGTTAAAACTTGTAAAATGCAATTGATAAACCTTCACTCCGTTGTTCCATGTGACATCTCCAACGTGGTAATCTTCATTAGAAAGGCGCAAGCAATACAAATACCAAACAGTTGATCAATTTAATTTAAAATTAGCCACTCAGTGAAATTCTAATATCTTCCTTGTTGACAATCTGAAATCCAGAAAAAACACTTTAAAAATTATAAACAGTAAACAAGCCAAAAAAAAAGCGTCAAGAGTCCCTACAGACAGAACACGCCGAATTTGAACTTCCTAACCAAATTGGGGAGGGGGATATGCGAGGAACAACATGCTAAAAATTAAAAAAAATCAACCAAAGAACCTGAGCAAATGCTGCTTCCAAATTGGTTGAAATTAGCAGAACGTGAATAGAACACATGCAAAAAACTAATAAAAAATCACTTTTGGGTAAGTAAGTAACGAAAATCTAGTAATTTTTCAAGTTAAAAATTTCTTGCATCTATTATCCATTCACCTAAAACATAAGTAGATTCAAATTAATGGGCCTTAACTTGGTATTATGATTGTTGATTATTGAAAAAAAAACAATCAAAATTTTAAATTGCTAAAATATTAAAATCTTGTTGAACAAAAAAATTTGAAATAAGATTGCCAATCCAATTTTGCAACACTTCGCAACTTCAAATTTCAATAACCGGGACGTTTTAAATTTCTGTTTTAACAAACCTATTAACATCTTACTTTTAAAATTTGAAGGAAAAAATTGCTTAAAAATAATATTAAACTTGTATTTTTGAGAAAATTGAATTCACACGATGGAGTGTCTAATTCGCAATTGTTAAATGTTTCTAGTTCAGAATCGTCAAGGGCAAACTTCAATCTTGAAAAATAAATTAAATTTATTAGAAAACATTTAGATGAAACTTCAACAATTAATTTAAAATCGTTCAATTTTGAAAGATCGAACTAATTATTCAACGCAAGATCAAATTAACGTTAATTATCGTATTTGGAAAATGAAATCTAATTAAGTAATTCAGTAAACTTTTCATTCCACATCAAGGTTGAATCAACTATAACTTGATAAACACAAAAAAAAATGAGATAAAATTTTTAACTAAATCGTTATAAAATTTTTAACTAAATCGTTAATTCTGATAAAAATAAAATTCGAGATCAAGATCGAGAACTTTAAAATGGTGAAATTTAGAAAATTGAATCAAAAAACTTTAAAATGGTGAAATTTAGAAAATTGAATCCAAAAAATTTTTTAATTTAAAAACATAGGAAAAATGATATTAAATATTTTAATTTATCGTACTCATTAATTTAAAAATTTCAAATTTATAATTTAAAAATTTCAAATTTATAATTTACAATTGTCAAGATCAAATTAACTTCAATTGTCTAAAACTTGAGAACTTAAAATCCAAAAATATTACCTTATTTAATAAACATTGAGATGAAAATTTCCAAATTAAAAAAAATAAAACTAGTCAAAATCACCAAAATCAAATGAACTTCTATCGTGAAACTTAGAAAATTAAATTCAACCCAAAGTAAAACTTTGTATAAAATATTAATTTAATAAATTTTAATAGAATTAAAAATTGCAGATGCAGAACTAAAAAAAAAAAAATAACACATAAAATTGAAAATTAAATAATACCTTCAGTCCAATGTTTCATTGTGATCGTCTCTATGCTGCTATTCCTGATAAATAAACCTGAGCAATGGGTATTGAGACTTCCAACGGATTACTTCGAACTACCGAAACGCGAAATTTAAAATAAAATAACTCTGGATTATTTAAAAAAAAATAAAATAAAAATCCAACTACGCAATAAAGATTACACGAAGCACAAATTACAACTCCATGGGTCAACCGGCTCCATTTCCATTTGGGATATATGTGTTCGAACGATCATTTATGTGTAGAATCTGGACACACTGCAATTGAGAACAAAATAATTTTCAAAAAACTACTGTAATACATTAACCAATTACAACAAAAATACACTGAAAGTCATCTCTCACCGTTTAAATTTCGATAGTTCCAACAATCTCGTATGTCTTTGACCTGGACTGCCTGAAAATATATAAAACATATATTAATAAGTACAAAAGTAAAATTGACTTCAGTTTTACACCACAAAAAAACTCGAATAAAATAATTTCAATTCGGTATGCACATTGTTAATCAATCAAAGTATAAGAGTTGCATTTTCAACTATGCAGGGGCAAATTTATTCACCTTCATCAAATAATCGAGTTATTTTCTAATGCCGAAATATCGTAATAAAACACATACAACGTTGATCTTTGAATAACGACTCTTGAGAACTCACTCGATGTAGTTAAATAAAAATTATTTAGCATAATTAATTTACCTTAAAAATTGTTGGTCATAGCTGCGTGGAATAATTCTCAAAATATGTTAGTTGTTCCTCAACTTCTAGTGTGGAATTTTCCGCATCGTCTCGATTTACCACGTTCTTACAATCACATTAATGAGCACGCTTCTGCAAACAAATATTGACAACTGCTTACTGATATCTCCATCTCATTTAGAAATCTACAAAATTAGAATGAAAAATGAAACATTAAGCCTACTAATTTAATTCACTAACTAGCTTGAAAAATTACACAACACCGAATAATATTTACCACTATCACCGCAATGTAATATCGTAATGAAAAAAAAATACTAGTGAGATAGACTCAACTTTAAAATTAAACAATTTCCATTTACCTGTGAAATCGTTGGCTTCCATTAAAATCTCCAATCCGAAATACTCAGCACACCGTGGTACTTCTCCATTTATTCAAAACACGACTATCTGGAATTGAAAATTAAATACTATTAAATCGTAATTTACACAGGGAATATGATTTCAATGTTACACTTAAAACTGGTGATTACATGTCCCACCACATTTTTAAAGATGTTATTGTGATCAAAATAAGAGGGCACAATAGGCTTTGTGATTCACTCAAATATCATATCTCAAAGGAACGTGCGCATAAGAATTCAGGTATTCGTGTAGTTCAATAGAAAAAGACTTTGCTAATTTTATTGTAGTAAATCATAAAGAATAAATTTCTCAATATTCTGAATACCTACGAATTTAATTACACATCTCTTAACGCCTGCACCAAAAAGAAAAAGAAAAAAAAAAAAATTACACGAGTACATATCTTAATTGCTAATAAATGATAGAAATTTTTTATCATTACCCTATGTAAAATAATAAAAATGTTATCGGAAATTAGAAATTTATATTAAACATTACCTGGTAAGTTATCCAACTCGAACTGTATTTTTCACGTGTACAAAACCATTGACATCATGTTATTTGATTTTAATTTTTACATTAAATTCTTACTGCATTGATAGGTAAAAAAGATAATCAGAGTATCACGAACGCAAAACTCAAACTGAGCCAATATGATTGCTGTCTTCTGTGAAAAAAAAACCGGTTCCAAAAGAAGGGGTAGCTATTATTTCCATTCCCATGCCCACCCCATTGTTCAAATTTTATCTTGTTTACCTTATCATAAAATTTACCACCTGCACCGGATATACAACCACCTGCCGCGTTATTGTTACTAAAATTACACAAAAAGGCAACCGTCGCTGTCTAATTCTTTTGATTTTGGGTCCATTTTTCTCCCTTTTTAGCTACCTGAGTACTGGAAATTTCACAATTAAAACAAACGATGGAGTTATCAACATAAAAATACTCTTTTATTAATTGAAATAAAAATAAGTAATTGAGTGATCGATATAGAAATGATTGATTAATTGAATGAAAGAAAAACAGTCCATTTACTGATTGATGCAGAACTAATCAATCAATTCATTAATATAAAAACGATCGATTAATTCATTAATATAAAAATAATTGATTAATTGATCACTATAAAGATTATTAATTAATTAATTGATATGAAAATAACTGGTTATTGGTCGATACAAAACTAATTGATATGAAAATAATAGATTAATTTATCGATGTAAAAACAATTGATGATTTAATGATGTAAAAATAATCGATTGATTGATCAATATAAAAATATTTGATTATTGATTGATATGAAAATATTGATTTATGAAAATTTTGATTTATAGATATAGAAACAGTTGGTGATTAATCAATACAGATAAAAACAATTGATTATTGATCGATAAAAAGATAACAGATTGAGTGATCAATACAAAAATAATCGATCGATTAATTGATCAATACAAAAATACATGAGTATTGATTGATAAAAACAGTAATACTGATTAAACGATACAAAAAAATGATTTATTGACCAGTGTTAAAATAATTAATTAATTACACGATACAAATAAAAATAATTAATTATTGATTGGTACAAAAATAATCTATTGAGTGATAAAAAAATACTTGATCATTGATTGATATAAAGATATTCAATTGATTAATTGATTGATTCAAAAATAATTGATTAATTACACGATACAAATAAAAATAATTAATTATTGATTGGTACAAAAATTATCTATTGAGTGATAAAAAAAATACTTGATCATTGATTGATATAAAATATTCAATTGATTAATTGATTGATTCAAAAGTAATCGATTAATTAAACGATACAAATAAAAACAAATTCCCCGCTAATTATCTCAGCCAATTGGCACAGCTTCCATCAACATCTAAGCCAATTAGCGGCGTTTCCATCATCATTTCAGCCAATTGGCTGAGTTATTCCAAATCATCTCAGCCAACTGGCTGAGTGTTCCTTGAAATTTGGTATGTACATTTAGCAGGGGCTCTAGATGTGCCTTTTGGGGGTATCGACTTTGCAGCTCCATTTCACCCCCTTACAGTCCTCTAAATATGGGAGTTTTAGGACGATTTTTCTTATTTTTGATTTTGTTCTTCGCATAACTCCCCTCAAAATTGAGTATGTATATTCAGTAGGGACCCTAGATGTGTCTTTTGGGTTTTTTGACTTTTTGGGTTACAATTCCATATAACAATGGTCAGATCTATATGAATGAAATGCAGGCCACAATCAGTTCATTACCCAGAAAAAACCAAAAAGCAATTTCAAAGATGTTGATATTCATTTTTCATCATCATTCAACGCCAAAATTTTCACTTTTTTAGTCATTTTTAGTAACTCAGATTTTTAAAAATCAAATCAACGAAAATCAACGCCAACAATTCTGTCTAAAACTGCTCTAACATGTCACATTACAAAACAAAGAAATTTCATCTTCACCAATTCTATGCTCTGTTCTCATGAATAAATCATATTCTTTTTTAGATAAACCGAAAAGAAGAAGTAACAAATTTATTTTTAAAATCCACATCATTTATAAAGAAAAAATTTTAATGAACTACCACAGTATTTTTCAATGGATTATATCTAGCTCGATCGGATGTGATTACTAAACAATTAATCACCGAATCAACAGCAAATGAATCCCACCATTGAAAATTAATTTTAATATTTATTGTTGATCCTTTTATTACTTCAGACTGTTTAGAACAATCAATAACGATGAATGGATATTTATTTATAAAATCATTATAATCGATTAATGGTTGTCTTTCTTTACCATAATAAGAATATTTAAAATTTTTAAACATTTGATAAAGCTGAGTGCATTTATTCTCAGCGAGTGAAATATTTAATCTGTTATTTGGATAATATATGTTATTGTTGAGATGAACTTGAACATTTTCAAGATTACAAAGATCAAATTGTCCATTATCAATAGTGATTTTATCGTTTCTATTTTTTTGACATCCAATATGCGAGGGGAAATTCAGTATGCTGTCACATGACTCAATTCAGTATGCTCTTTGTGCAGTCTCAACAATGATGCTAAGGCTCAACCGCATATCACAAAGTGACAAGACATCCATATGCTGCCAAAGCTTGGTTGAGTGCCATGATTGTAGCAGACTCACCTCTTCATCACTCCTATAGGATAACGTCTGCAAGAGCTAGAGGGTGCCAGGTGTTGTTACACAACACTCCACCAGCAAGCAAGTATTCAGAAATAAGTAAATAGATACCAATCTGCTACTGGCTGGAAAAATAATCTTCATCTAGTTACAACAGAATGAACTGCATATTATTGAAACTAAAATACACTGTACTCTGTGAGTAGAACTCCTTTTTTCTGTAGAAGAATTTGTAACTTATTATTGTAATCCAAACTACTTGTAAACCTAGTCATTAAGCTGTACATTTTAACTAGATGAACATTTACAATAACTGGCCATTTTTTTCTTCATATTTTAGGTACATTTTTACCTAATTTTCTACAATTTCTCGTTATATTTGATCAATTTTCTGTATTTTTCACGAATTTCTTTCAATTTGCTTACCAAACTGATGATTTCGTTACTCAAATTTTAACGATTTTCAAGGTTTTTTTGCATAATATAGATCAATTTTGACCAGAGGATATCCTTGGGTCAAAATTCAGTTATATTCAAATTTGGGGGAGGGGGTACTAAGGGGTAAAAACCGCAAAAATTGTTCCCTTCCCATCCAATCGATAAGCAATCAAAAGTTGTTCAACATACGAAAAGATCAGCCTCCTAGATCAATTAGGAGGGGAGATGTGGGTGGTTTTCTACTTTTTGACCTTAAAGATAGGCTGTTCTGTCCCCGCCTCCCCTCCAAATTGAGTAACGAAGTTCAAATATACTACATAATCGCTGTAGAGGTCATTGATGTGCTAAATGGGGGTTTCAACTTTTCAGCCTGATTATGCCCCCTTACAGCCCCAAAGATGTGGTTTTTTGGGCAAATTTTCTCATGTTTCAAGTTCGTTCGTCGCATAACTTTCCATCAAATTGAGCTAAGAAGTAGAACTTTGATACATACATTTGTTAGGGGTTCTCAGATGTGCCTTTTGGATGTCTCTACTTTTCAGCGTCATTGCAATTCCTCACAGCCTCCAAAATGTAGTTTTTTGGTCCGTTTTTTTCATTTTTTGAGTTTGTTCCTAGCATATCTGTCACCTTACACCCTCGCCCCCCCCCCCTTAAATTGGACTAGGAAGTTGAAATTTGATACGTGGATCGAGTATAGGTCCTAGATCTAGAAGGGAAATCAAATAGACATTACGACGCGATGTAGGGTAAGGAGTAATAACGCTAATCTAGCACGTCCCATTTCCTCATATTCGATGATTTAGATGAATTCGATAAATAAGGGAAGATAATGGAGTTACGAGGAAATTTCTTGTTAAAATCTGTCTACTTATTTCATCATTCATTAGTACGCGCTCACATTCAGGTTTTAAAATCAGCGGAATAAAAATACAAATTCAAATACGACACCAGTTCGTGTTATTTTAATTTAAAATACACGAGAAAAAAAAAATACAAGCGCTTAAATATAGTATCACAAAATAATTTTTTTCAATTAAGCCGTAAATAATTTATACGTATAATTTACCTACAAATTAAAATGAAAATTCGCTTTCGATAATACCAACATCCAAGAAAAACTTTGAATAACGAGGCGAGGGAGCGGAGGCGGTCAGAAAGTAACCATCGAAACACGTGGAGAATATGACAGAATGAAAGAACTTGATCCCAAGTATAAAAATATGCGTTCATCTTTGGTACAAACGTCGCTTTGCAGATAAAAAAAAAAGGATGGACTGAGGGAAGGAATTGATGAAAAAATAAATTGCACAGAAGCGAGAACAGAAGCAAAAAAATACCTAATTATTGTACCCAATAATTCGAGTTGTTACCTACTTCCTAATAAATTGATAAAAAGTGATAAGAAAAAAAAAAAAAAGAAAACCTCGAATCGTATCGTATAAAAATAATGAGAAAAAGAAAATGACTGAAGATTAAAAACAACGATACCTATTCTATAATGAAAAAAATTTATCGTTCGAGCTTTCATAAGCGTAGAAGTCGAATATTCGAAAGGTGGTAGGTAGATTGGAATAAAATTTATATAACTCATTTCTAATGTCAATAAAATATTACTTTTTCGCACGATAAATGCGAATCGAATAGTAAAATAAAATTGAAATTGGGAAGGAGGGGAGAGGCGACGAATAAATATAACAGAGAAGATATCATCGAAGAAATTACACAAAACACATCTTTCGCGACAACCTTTACCTACATAGAACCGGATCACGATAAAAATTCTAGCGTCGGAGGATACGCTCTTTCTCTTTCCATTTGCACTTTTTTGTCTTCCAACATAATAAATATTCTTAGCTGACGCTTTGAGGCCTGACAATTAACGACGTTTATACCTGGAAGATTCTCTGGAACTACTACGATATCGGGATCGTTTGGATTCGGGCGAATATTCATCACCGCCACGTCTACGAGAACGAGACGACGACGAAGACGGCGAATCCTTATATTTACTCGAATACTCTCGGCGGCTGCTCGACCTATGGTAACTAGGAGAGCGTCTGTGGTAACTAGGCGATCTACGGTGCCTTTTTCGGTCCCTGTCCCTGTCTGTCGAATCGGTGGCGCGTTTATACGACGACGATGATGACGATTTGTTATCGTAATAACGCGACCTAGACGTGCTCCTTCGGCGCGAACCAGCCGCCGAATCGCTTTCGCCGGAGCTACGACGTTTCGAACGTTTCGAAGAGCGAGCCGGTGATTTGCCGGCAGCCGAATCGGATTTTCTACTCGATTTATCGCGCTTCTTACCACGTTTACCGCGTTTAGATTTAGTATCGTCGGTGCCGGCGCTGTCGTCGTCGTCACCGCCGCTAGAATTTTTAGAATCGTCGTTGCCCGGCGAAGATGAGCTAGACGATGAAGTCGATGATGACGATGGTGACGATGATGACGACGACGACGATGAAGAAGATGACCTGGATCTGCGCGACGATCGTTTTACCGCCGGACGATGCGATCTACTCGAACGATGACCGCCGCCATCGGCTTCGTTGCTATTATTACTATTGCTGCTACTTCTACTGCTGGCGCCGATCTCTTTTTTGTTACGTTCCGCCGTATCTTCGGCGTTGGCTGGCGTTGCCGAAGAGGACGAGATCACGTTACCGGTGCTGGAGGTGGCAGATACGGTGGCTGATTTCGCATCACCGTTTATTTGTTTCAGTTCGTTGCCACCGGCGGCGGCGTTACGGGCGCGACCGCTATTCGATCCTCGCGGATCTGTTCGGTCGTCGTTGACTTCCCTTCCTCCTCCGGGTACTGTTGCTTTTGTATCGATTCCAGAATACGAGCGTTCTCTGTCGTAATCGGAATATCTTTGATGAGGAGCAGGTCCGCCAATATCTGCGTAAAGAAAATTAAAACCAGCGTCAAAAGTGATAAGAAAACTACCAACGTATGCAAACTACTGGTGATACGTTCTCCCCCTGTGGGGAAAATCAAACTTAAACAGAGAAGACTCGGAGACCTTTATCTCGACTACTTCGAGCCTGCGGTTCATCTTCTTCATCGCCATCATTGTCGTCATCATCGTAATCATCTTCGTCTTTCGAATCACGTTGAGCAATTAATCTCTCCCTAGCTTCCTGGTCTTCGATTAGACGATCAATTTCATCCTCGACCAGAGTAAAATCTCTTTTCTTTTTTTCAATAACCATCTACAAAAAAAAAAAAGATAAACAAGCGTTTAGGTTTATTCTGTAAAAAAATTATCTACTTTTTTTTCATCAAAATGATTTCCGATTCTCACCTTGAGTTCTTCGTCCGAGTCAATATCGTTGTCTCGATCGCGTTCACCATCCGAACTATTATCCTCGCTATCGTATACGTCTAATCCTAGAGTAAATATTAGCCCTAAATTAATTTTAAAATCGTTTCGAACCTTGGGCACAATGCTTTGAAAACTATTAATCGCCATCCAACTAATTGATGTCTCAGAAGTATATATATTTTTTTTTTATTTTTGGTAAAAAACAACAAATACACATACGTACCCAAATTTCCAGTTAAGGAAGTTAAGGCATTACTCTTTCGTATCTGCGGAGCTGAAGCTTTTAAAAAGACAGAATTTTTTAAATTCTCTACGAATACAACAGTAATTATGGTGATGAAGAACAACGATAACAGAAACAAAAAATAAATGAATAAAAAAAAATTGATACGTGTTATACGATTTAGGAAAAAAAAAAAAAAAAAAAAAAAAATCATGAAAAAAAAAAAAAAAAAAAAAAAAAAAATGATACGTGTTTTAAAATTTTAAAAAAAAAAAAAAAAAAAAAAAAAATTCATGACCGATATCGTATTTTTGACTTGCTTCAATTTCAACCTACCAAATTGTACATACGACATTGTAGGAATTTTGTAAAACAACAAAAACACAACAATACCTGATGGTCTAAATCTTCTGTGTTCCTCTTTAGCAATTAATTGTACCTGCTTTTCGGTCGCCTCCAATAATATCTCAGTTAAAATTCTTCTAACTTTCAACATCTATAAATAATTGAAAAATACTCGTCTAATATAACAGTTCGCGAAATTCGCCAACTATACAACAACTGACGACGAGCTGAAACTAATCTGCATCATATCGAGTAATTTTTCTGTCTTTCGAACACGCTCGTCTTATTTTCGATAAGTAAAAATCATATGAATACGTGTACCATCCGAACAAATGCACGCGAAATCAGCCAAAAAACTTAGCCAAAACAAGTATTACCGATTCTTCCATTATCTGATCCTTAGTCTTACGTAATGCCTGATGTTCTTTCGAACGTTGTCGAGGTATCGAAGGCGAACGACGTTTTTGGTACCTAGACGATGGAATTGGATCTGGTGAGAATCTACGAGGGTAATCTGGCATCGGTGCCGGTGCTTCTCTGGGTTCGGGTTCCTGAGTTAAATCAACGAATAGCACAGACCATAAAGGATTGAAGCGGCGTCAAGATGTAAGCTTTGAATATTCTTAGGCAAACGTACTTCGATATAAACAGGCACCGTAGCTGGTTCAGGTTCGCTATGTTCGGATTTCATTTGATCCATGATGTATTTTTCTTGTACCATACGTTCTCTTTCCATTTTCTTTTGTTTTTCACGTTCCATTTTGTTCAATCCGTCACGAATCCAAGCAGGTAATTGTTTCTTTTTGGCGGCATCTAAAAATGGCAACAAAGAAATAACCTGGGCGTAAAAGAATACGATAAAAATAATTCAGTCGAACTTACCAAGTACTGGCAACTGTTCGGGTGGTGGTGCTTTCGGCGGCGGTTGACGATTAGAAGATTTACCTCCTTTATGCCAATTATCCGGCGAACTTTTTGAATTCGGAGGATAAGCGTTATTGAACGAATAATTCTGAAATAAATACCAATACTCGATTCAGGTGAAAAACGAATCGATCGACGAATTTAGACGAAAATCGACTACGATACGTTGAACATCCTGCTGCCTAGAAATCCATTTATTTGAAACTTACCGATTTCGGAACAATCGGTGGGATTACAGTACCACCGGTGTTATTGTAATTGAAGGTACTTGATACTTGCGTTGTAGTCGCGGTATTGCCAACGATTGGAAAATTTCTTACGTCGTTAAGCGCGGCAATAGAATCGTTATTGGTTGACTTTACCTTAATATCAACGTTGCTCGTAGCCGATGGAGTATTGTCGGTCGACGGTACACTACCTGAATTTCCAGACCAACCCCACCCCCACTGAGACTGCCAATTACCCCACTGGTTCCAGTTACCACCTACGAAAAATAAAAAAATAATCGTTATTTCACCGGTCTATTGATACGTCGTCGATTACCCGACTACAAATGAAATTCGAGCGTTGTAATAAACCAACTCGTTGCAGTTGCACCAACGGCTGGTGTAGTAGCTTCGTCGTCTTTAGTATCCATATCCATTGGTGCTTCGCCACCTTCGATATCGCTGGCTGGCTGAGATGGTATTAGCGTTGGTGTAGGTACTGGAGTTTCGGCTGGCTTTGATATTACTGGAGCGGGAGGCGGAGCTGGTCCTTGGTTCGTTGTCGGTACGGTTTCTTTCATTTTGATCCATTGCTGAGCTAATGAAGCCCAGTCAACTGAAACGAACCAGGTTTTACGTAAATACGCTGTGTAATAGTCAAACACGAATTGTGAATAAAACACCAACAAAAAAAAAAAAATGGATACCTTGTTCGTATGGTATATTTTGATAAACTGCCGGGTTGAATGACCACTGATTGTTCGAGTACATGATTTTTGTTTTCTTTTCTCGTTAGTCTATGTCACTACTTCAGTACCTAAAAACGAAAGTAAAAGTTAACAATGGACGGACTTGCAAAATCAAAGTGCTTCTGGTTTACAAAGCGTGTAAACATTTCATCGTCAGAATATAATTGAAGCCCAAATCACTTACTTTATTAATTTATATTAAACTCATCTAATTAATAACCTTTACTTGTTCTTTCAAGTCGATCAACATCGGTTCTTCTTGATTCGATCTTGATTTGTACAACATGGCAAAAGGAAGTTCTCCGACATAAGAATCGCACTAAATCATCAGAAAAAGTATCGCGATTAGAATACTGTCACCGCGATAATCATATCGTAGTGAAAAACTTAATTCGAAGTAATAAATTACGCGAGATAACAAAAATAATTAATAATTACTTGAAGTAAATTAAAATAGCACTTTTCGTAGAATAAAATTTAATAAAAAAATTATTCTCCAATAAGATGAGCGACAATGCGACAGTGCTGTCAGAAGTTAAAACAAAAAAAATCACAAAAAATATTTAGTTCAATGTACACCATGTAGGTTCGCTAAATAGCGTAAAAATACTTATTTCGGTAAACGACCACTTGGATCGTTATTTTCAATGCAATGTTGTAATTTTACTCATTGTTAGGTTCACCATGTAGATTTTCATCAGTTTTAATTTTTCAAGGCTTCGAAGTTCAAACTTCTATAAAATAAAACAAAACGAAGGCTTGAGACCAATACGATTATTACGTTCTTTTCATAAATTTCAAAAAAGCATTGATGTATCTGTCCTAATCATTCTTCTCTCTTGTTGGAAATAATTGTATTTGCTTTCTCCAATCATATCCCTCTAACTATTTTAAGGATTTCGTTCTGTTCCTATCTTCACAGATAACTCAAATTATCAATGATACAGTGGTTAACTAAACCTTAATTTGCAGCTTGTAGTCATTTGAAGCAATAAATTCAACTTCGTGCGAAATTATGCCTTTGTATTGTGGATCCAACATTAAATTTGCCGAACTATTTTTAGGTTTTTCCCGAATGATTTGTTCCCATTCGTTCTCGATCTGTTTGTTTGATTTTTGTTTCGTTCCAAAAGTTTATCGCTCTCTTTCTCAAGTGAAGAGTGTTTCGTTCTCATCTGTTTCTCTCTTTTTAATTATGCAAGGAACAAATATTAAAAATCAGAAAAAAACGATTTAAAAACCACAAATTTAGGACTGTGAGGGGGTGCAATGGGACTGAAAAGTAGAGACCCCTAAAAGGCACAAGTAGGATCCCTACTGAATGTACATACGTAACTTCAACTTCCTAGCTCATTTGGTGGGGAGAAAGGGAAGGAAGAGCTCTCTTTCAAGGTTATTAAGGAGAAAATCCCTCATATCTTCCCTCCTGATTGACCTCGAACGTTGATTTTTGGATATGTTATACAACTTTGGATTTACTAACGATCGGATTAAAAAAAGAGTAATTTTTGCGTCTTTGATCTCTTAGCACCCCCTTCCCTAAATCAGGGCATAATTGAATTTGGAGCCAAGGTCATCCCCACTCATATATGTCTAAACTGCGGGCAAATTGAGCCGATTAACCGAACTGGAGCGATTTTGGTCAGCATCGAGCATAGTAAATGATTTTAATGTTCGGCGAAAAAAAATAAAAAATAAATAAAAATAAATATCTGACATGACCAAAAATTGTCGTAATGGTCTTTTAGGACCCCTCTTCCCTTCAACCGCCGTTGGTCGATAAACTGTAATAGCCTGGTTTCCATTGACAATATGATAAGAAAAAACAGGCTAATGACAGAACGAAAAATAAATCGACGCATATTTCCATCCACAAACAATGATTTCTTTTACGCCGCTAAAAAAATACAGAAAAAACGAAAATAAATAAAAAATCACAATAATGACATGAAAAAAGAAAAAAAAAAAAGAAAAACATTGAAAAAACATTCAGTATAAAAAAAAAATTAAAAATACAAGTATTCTCGTTTAAGATTTTCAGCATATCGAACTTGTTCAGCATCTTGATTCGTTTGTCGGAACAAGTAATAAATTGGGCAATCGAGTGACGAACACCCAATCGGTTCGTTTCTTGCACAGCACGAACGACAAATCTGAAACGAGAATGAATTAATTTACCACTAGAATTCATTGAATTCATAACCAATTTGCGTGAATATAAAATTATGATTATGGTTATAAGAGGCAATTTTGGCAAACCTTGGCTACGTAGTTATGTTTACGTTGCCACTGATTAATCATGTTGCCCAAAATTAACGCTAATCGTTGTGGTTTATGTTCACATTGCCGACAGACACTACCGCCGGCCACATTTGAACAACTTATACATCTGGTTGAGCTGAAATAATGCGAAATGGTAGTCTTCTTGAAGGTTTTGTTGCGGAATTCGTAATCAATGGGTAGATTTAATTTTTGTTTCTTTGGTAGTTCCGTGTACCTGTGCAATGAAAATCGGTTTCAGAGATGAGAATTTATTCGAATGTAATGCAAAGAATGAAAACTGAACGAAATATTCAAGTGTCGGTCATTTACCAGGCTTGCACATTTACATTCATTAGGGTAAAACATCTCTCCAAGGCTGGAATAATGGCACGAGTAATATAGTATTCCGTATTAATCAGCGATCCGGGACTATCGAGAAATTCTTCCGGAGTACGTACAAGTCTAATCAATGGTACTCCCGGTGCACCGGTCACGATCACGTAACGTACTCTTTCCTTAACTCGAGGCTCCGCTCTTCTATCTTTCATTAACGCTTGTCTACAATATTACGTAAAAATAATATCACCATAAATTAATAATTATGAAGATGATAAAAAAAAATCCACCAACTTGGCTAGTTGCAAAGCCGGCACACAAGCTGCTGGTTTATAATTATTCATGCCACGATATTCTCTAGCAAAAGTGAGTTCTTGAATGCTAATCCGGCCAGAAATCAGTTTGCTAAATTGACGTTGTACATATTGTTTAACAGTATTAACGTTTTTCGTTTCGAATAATAATTTCAAACTTTTTTCCAGAATCTAGAATCGTAAAACAAAAAAAAAATACGATAAATAAATAAATAGACAAAAGGACTTTGTACATCGAAGTGTTGAAAAAAAAGAAACCTTAGATACAGCAGGACAGCCATCTCTACGAACTGTTTCTATTCCTTTGGCATCGTAGACAGGTTTCTCTTGATCGACACTTTCGTACATGTATCCAACATATCTTTTTTTAGTCTACACGGTCAAAGCAAATTAATAATTAAAAATATTATATTAATGAAATACGAACCGAAACGATATTCTAGTTGAAGCCAGTTTCATTTCAAAACTTCCATCTTACTTGCAATATCGAAGCTGTGTACACCTTCTCCAATTTAAGTTTAACAGGTTTAGGATTTTGATTGGTAACAGCTTCGGCAATCTCGCTTCCAATTCTAAAAGCTTCTTCTTTCGTACGATTTGGCACCATCACAAATAACGAATCCGTATCACCGTATACAACCTTTGCAGCCCATTTTTCGGTTCCATTGACTAGTTCTATGGCCCTCTCCAACGTCTCTCTGCCTTTACTAACTACACTATCGGCGATCTAGAACCAAGGTAGTAATTCTACGATTTTAGAATACGCATTTCAGAAGCAGGAAAATATTATTGAAGTGATCGAAACCGAATACCTCCATGCAAGGCATTCTGCCGGAAAAATTGGCCGAAGTGTAACCATAGGTAACGTTGGCGATTAACTTGAGACCGAGTTGTCTAGCGTGTAAGACTCGTTTAAGGATACTGTTGTTTTTATTCTCTTTCATGGATTTCTTAACCATCAGTCGAGTTTCCAGGATTTCTTCCAGCATAGAAGGTAAAATACCTTTGCGGATTGTTTTATCGACAAAGGCGACACCGGCCGGAGAGAGATTTAGCGAGTTTTCCAGCTTGACGAGTAAGTCACCAGGGACGGTGTGTTCGACGCAACCGAAATGGAACGCTTCATTTCTGAGATAAAATCAATGGGTTATCACAGCTCACAGGTCAACATAATCGATTATGGTATTGAACTTACTGTCCCAGACTGTCGATCCTTCCTAGGCACGTAGAAAAGCAGTAATTATAGGCGATGATTATAGACGGATATAAACTCTGGAAATCTAATACGATCACCGGATCTGTGTAAAATCTACGCAATAAAATTTTCTATTAAATATAATACGATAATTCGATCAATCGATGTATAACCGAATCGATCGAAGAGAAAATATATTATGTACTTTGATTCCGGTTCCATGATTAGTGGAAGGCTTTCCGGTGCTCGCATATGAGCTCGTTGTTTGATGCTGGGAGATACGGCGACGTAATTCTGAGTCTTGGCCAATCTCAACATCATCGATTCGACTCGAAACTACTTTTACAAGTTATAAAATATTAATTTACCGGCGGAAAAGAAAACATGACATTTCATACTAGTCGACTTCTTCTACCTGAGATCCTCTAGATAGAACTTCGTAAAACTGAATTCCAAATAACCTAGCCAGTTCGCTGGTCCTGCAGATGAAATCTAATTGCTCCAGCAACGCGATATTACTTTCGGCTCGAAATAGAAAATAATCAACGACAATCCATCTGACAAAAAAATCAATCCGTGTTAAAGCTATCCCAACTTGAAGAAAAACAAGCGAGTAAAATTTGGTCCAAATTTACCGATAACCTACCTCGTAGCAGTATTTTTCCAACAGGTTGTTAAAAATTTAAAATTATGATACGGGACACGTTGATGTAATACGTGGAATAAAATATTTTCGAATGTGTAACTTTGCAAATTCACCTAAAATTAAATCATCATATAAATACTTGGAATTCTTTGCACGCAAAGAGTAAACATCGAAAGAACGTAAGTTTTGATATTTTAAATGTAATTGGTACAATTTTTTTCCCTTCTTTTGTTTATTATACATACTTGTCACTTGGTAATTTTCCTCGACATTCCAACTTAAAATCATAAAATCAAAGCGAGTGAAGGTCAGCTAATTTTTCTTAGCATTTCGATTTGAAATCTTAAAATCAATTCAGGGTCAAACTCAACTGTTGACTAGACAAGTGATGACGACATTTCAACTCAAAATCATAAAATTGATCAGAGTTCAAGGTCAATTATGGATCAACTTTAAACACCTTTAATTTTCTTCAACATTTCAACTTGAAATCATAAAATCAATCGTGGTCAAGGTCAACTAATTTTTCTCGACATTTCGATTTGAAATCTAAAAATTAATTCATAGTCAAGCTCAACTGTTGACGAGTCAATAAATAACAACATTCAACTTAAAATCATAAAATCGATTCAAGATCAAGGTCCACTGTCTTGACGAGTCAACTTCAAAAATCTTAAATTTTCCTCAACATTTAACTAAAATCATAAAATCAATCCTTCATAGAATAAGTCTACTGATGTCACATCTCTAATTTTTCTCAACATTTCAACTTAAAATCATAAAATGAATCCCTCATAAAATAAGTCCACTGATGTTATTCCAGGTCATAAAAATCTGTCCACTGATGACATCACATTGTTCACGGTCCACTAACAACATCTCTAATTTTCTTCAACATTTCAACTTGCAATCATAAAATCATCCCTTCAAAGAATAAGTCCACTGATGTCATATCTCTAATTGTCCCAATATTTAAACTTAAAATCATAAAATCGATTCTTCATAGAATAAGTCCACTGCTGTTATTCAAGGTCATAAAAATCAGTCCATTGATGACGTCACACTGTTCACGGTCCACTAATAACATCAATTTTCTTCAACATTTCAACTTGAAATCATAAAATCATTCTTTCCAAAAATAAGTCCACTGATATCACATCTCTAATTTCTCAACATTTCAACTTAAAATCATAAAATCGATTCTACATAAAACAAGTCCACTGATGACGTCAAACTAATCACGGTCCACTAATAACATCTCCAATTTTCTTAAACATTTCAACTTGAAATCATAAAATCGATTCTTGGTGAAAGAAGTCCACCAATGTCATTCCAGGTCATTAAAATCTGTTTACTGATGATATCGCACTGTTCACAGTCCACTAATAACATCTCTAATTTTCTTCAACATTTCAACTTGAAATCATAAAATCAATCCTTCCAAAAATAAGTCCACCGATGTCACATCTTTAATTTTTCCAACATTTCAACTTAAAATCATAAAATCAATTCTTCATAAAACAAGTCCAATGATGTTATTCCGGGTCATAAAAATCTGTCCACTGATGACGTCACACTGTTCACGGTCCACTAATAACATCTCTAATTTTCTTCAACATTTCAACTAGAAATTATAAAATCAATCCTTGATAAAATAAGTCCACCGATGTCATTCCAGGCCATGAAAATCTGTCCACTGATGTCAGTCCAATGATGACGTCACACTAAAGACAGTCCACTAATGCCATGTAATGATGGCGGTGAACTGTTAATGGTCAGTTGTTGATGAATTTTTCAGAATGTGCTATTAAACATCTTACAATGTTAATAAAATTGAAAAAAAAAAAAAAAACATCGCTTTGGGATACTTTTTTAGACCGATTTTTGAGAGATGTTACATTCGTGAGAATTGGTTTGGGGTTAAAATGTCAAAAGCTCCAAACGGTACATTTGGGGTCTCTATCCACTGTGAATATCTAATTTCAATTTCGTAACCCAATTTAGAGGGAAGTTATTCGAGGTACAATTTAAAAATTAGAAAAATTGACCAAAAAACCTGGGGCTGTGAGGGAGTGCAATGGGGCTGAAAAGTCGAGACCCCCCCCAAAAAGCACACATAAGGCCCATACTAAATGTACATACCAAATTTCAGTTTTCTGGCTCAATTTGGAGCGGATTTATGCGAAGAATAAACTCAAAAAGCTCAAAAAATGTGAAAAACTGACCAGAAAACCATTTTTTGGGGCTATGAGGGAGTGCAATGGAGCTGAAAGTCGGAATTTGCAAAAGGCACATCCAAGGCCTCTGCTAAATAAGCTCTTTGTGCTGGGGAGATAGGGAGGAATAGCCAGTTTTCAAGCTCAAAAAGGGGAAAACCTCCCCTCCTAATTGATCCAGTAGGTTGATTTTTGGATATGTTATACAAATTTGGATTTTCAATTCATTGACTCTAAAAGGAATAATTTTTGTGTTTTTGACCCCTCAGCACCTCCTCTCTTATAATGGGTTAGAGCGATTTTGGTCAATATTGAGTAGAGTAAATGATTATCGTCTTCGGGGAAAATAAATAAATAAATAAAAATAAATATCTGACATGGCCAAAAATTATCTTAATGATCTTCTAGGATCCCCAAACGGATTTTGTTGATATCTTTCATCCCGCCCCCCACCCCCCTCTCTCATACATACGTCGATAGACTGTAATATTCTGGTTTTCACTGACAATATGACATGGGAAATCAGACTAGAAGCTGATTCTTTAGTCGAGTATTTCTACACACCTCGTGACGCATAAGACGCCACACGTTAAGAACGATGCGTCCGGGTAGTTTTATTTCGTTGCTGTATTCGTCGTCTTCGTAAACAGGTCTCTCAATCGGTTCGTTTTTATTGGTGTCACGGACACGTGATAATTCTAGGCTGAGGTTTCGACCTAAAAAGTACCCTCGTTGAATGAGAAATCCCCACGAGAGCATTTCGACCTTTGAATAAAAAAATGCAACTGGTTAAAATTCACATTCAAGTTATATTTACGTATTTTTCTTACGTTTACTTCTTACTTCGTATCCGATAAACATATCCGGATCCCATTTCCTAATCAGGGCTAAAAATGTATCGAACAATTCAGTCTCACTCGACACGACCGTTTTTTCGCATTTAAATCGCATCAGATCCGCGGCCAGAGGCTCTTCATTCGCCACGATAATTCCTGTAAAAGCAAATTATCATAAAATCAAGCAGTATATTAGATAAAAAAAATCTATTTTTTTTTTCGTACCGGATATCAAATCAGGGAAACGAGGCGAATCGTGATGAATAGAATAAAATATGCAGGTAACAGCGTCATATTCTGGATCAGGTTTCAAGTCGCCCCGAGTCTGAGCAAATACTTCTAACGAGATTTGAGTAATAAACAGGAACTGTTTATCGGTTTTTATATCTTGTAAATTTTCCAAATTCATTTTAAAACCGCAGGTGTTTTCCAAAGAAGCTCCATCGATTTGACAACTTGCTCCGCTGCAAGTTGACGATTTACTCGTGTTCAGAAGAGATTTCCCATCGATTTTTGATACATCATACTCGAACTCTAGCTGCAATAAGGGTAACAAAAATTACACATAAATACATCGACTCGGATATAAAATTTTTGTTGGAGACCGAAGGAGGTGCTTACAGGTAAACTCAACGTGGTATTTTTATCCGGTTCTTTTCTCTTTCTTTCTTCTTCCTCTTCTTTAATTTTGTCTAAGAAAGGCTCACCTCGGAAACGTTGAGATGAAATACGACGTTTATCTTTATCGTTCACTTTCTTAATCATTAATTTCTTCAATATCGGAGTATACAGAGGGGAGGGGGTTTTCTTGGTCGAAGAACCGGCCGGAGTACTGTGAGGTAGAACAGGCGACGAACATCTGGCTGATCTTTGTTTGGCAATTTGCGATGAAATCGAGTCGTTCGTTGGAGTAAATTTAGCTTCGGATGCTTTCGGAATATCTTGACTAATGGAACAAATTATACTTTCAGGACTTTGAGATCCGTAAAAGCTAAGAATTTCGTTACTCGTTTGGCTTTCAGGCGTGAGTGACTTGGCAATAGGAGACGAATCGTCCTCATCTTGGGCTATATCTGTGATAATGGTGATATGAGCCGGAGTGGCTGTCAGGTTATTGTAAAAGCTTTGTATCTCGTTATCTTCTTGGCTAAAGCGATCTTCGTCCATTGAATCCCAAATGCTGTTGTTTAACAGCACCTTGTCGAGGGAGGGAGTTTTTTTGGTAGGTTGTTCGGTTTCGCACTGACGAACAGGAGGAGGTAGAGGTGATGCTAAATCGAAAGATTCATCTTCGAAGAGTACTTCTTCACGAAGTGGTTCGCGAGTAGGTTTCGTTGAGCTTGAGTTTCCGTTCAACGTGTACGTAGATTTATCTAAAATATTGGGAGAATACGATTCTGCCGAATGGCATGTTTCAGAGTCGGTACGAGCTCGATGCTGACCACTTTGAGATGCATGCAATGTAGCCAAATCGGCAGCTATAATACTATCGTCTAAAATATCATCGGATGGTTGGTCTTGCAAGCGATGGTTTTCACGATGTTGAATCGAAGCAACAGGCGGATTTTCGTAAATGTTTTCTGATTGAGGTAACGACATTACTAAATCTTCATTCGAAACTTGAGATGTTGCCAAGTTTTCACCTTCGAACGAATTCAATTTTCGATTTAAAGCTTCTTTTGTCGACGGAGTCAAAGAATTTATAACGTTTAGTAACGAATCGTTGCTACAAGATGTGTTTAAATCGTCGTCTGCAGCGATGGTGGCTGGATTTCGAGATGTTGCCATATTTTCATTATTGTTCTGTTCGATTACATCCTGTTGGCTGAGAAACGTATCGTTATCGTCGATCAGCTGCTCTGGTAACGAGATGTTGTTTAATTTATCGAGTATTTCGTCACCGAGGATAGACTGAGAAGATGGTACAGATTCATCTCTCATCGGGTTTTGCTCGGATAAGATTTCTTGGCTGTAAAATAGATCGTTATCGTCTACTGCAGCATTCGATAAGTCGGTATTTGATGGACCAGGCAAATCGTTGCTAAAAATAGACTGCGACATTGCTAGGTTTTTATTCAACTCGGAGTTTTGCTCGAATGCGAATTCTTCACTGCAAAACAAATCATTATCGCCGATCGCAGCGTCTGACAAAAAAGTATTTGGTTGGTTTAGGATTTCGTCGCTGAATATAGACTGCGAATTTGTTGAATTATCATCATCGACGATATTTGGTACAGCAATAGATTCTTGTCCGCAAGCAATCTCAGGATCGTTGAATATCGAAGAAGAAAATGGCGCTTTATCCGTTTGATCGTTATTATCGTCTTTGTGGATTGGCGATGTTGCCAAGTTTGCACTTTGTACGGTTTCAGCAACTTTGAAAATTTGTTCCGTCGAGTCTTCGAATGAATTTGAACAACATTTAAAGATATCTAATTCTAATTGACTATCTTCGAAACAAGGAGGTGATGTCAACTTGGTTGAGCTTTTGTATCCGCGTTTTTCACAAATGGCATCGTCCGAATTCGCAGAATTCAAAGTATTTCGATGCGATATTTTCGTACTTGGATTTGTTTCATTCTTCGAACTTATTATCTCGTTGCAAGAATTCTTTGGCGATAAATTTGGGTTACATTTCATGATATCCAGTTCAATATCGCTATCATGAAACGAATCTGGCAATGTTACCAAATTGCGATCAGATTCTTTATTTAGATCATCTTCCTGATTGACTAGAATCATTGGTAACTTTTCCATAGATTGTCCGTCATCGTTATTATTTGGTAACACTGCGGAAGTATTCTTGCTGAATTTTAATTTCGGTGTAGTTTTTTTCATATTTTTTCGTATCCGCATACCTAGACTTTTTTTCTTCGTAACGTCTTTTTTAGGAACTTTTGTGGAATTTGGTTTATCCTCAGACGAAGCTGACGTTTGTTTGGTATTCGATTGCGAGGCTACTACATAATCAAGCTGATCTTTGGATTCATTTATCGATGCTTCGTTTAGTTTCAGCTCGGCTAGCTCATTATTTTCGTTTAGTTTCGGTAGAAAACTGGAACCTTGTGAAAAGATTAGATCAACTGATGGTTGTTTCGAATCCGGTATCGAGGTTTCGACAGGTTTTGCAGCAGTAAGGTTTGCATTTTCAACGTCTTTCGTTGGAGACCTTTCATTATCGTCGGTTGGATCCGAAATATTCAATTCGATCGAACTATTTTCGAACGAAATTGAAGATGCAGAATTATTTGCTATATTAGAATTTAAGCGAGGTATTCTTATAACAGGAAATGCAAAAACAGAGGAACTAGATTGTGGCTCGGCCGAAGAATACTGCCGAGGTTTATTTTCATCATTTTGAATGTCATCCAAAGGTACCGCTAACAACGATTCATCATCGTAATCTATTGTAAGTAAATTTGATACATGCGACGATTGCACCTTACGATTCAATTCCACATTTGGCTGTACTTTTATTACATTATCGTCTTCTTCATCATCGGAAATTTGCAACGTTTCCATTTCGACCGAACTATTCCCTTCGGCTGACTTCTCCAAAGCATTAGGAATGTTATTGGAAGATTCGGGAGCACTTATCCGTAAACTAAAGCATTGGCTATCCATTTCGGTAGTATTCGTAAGACCACTACAAACAGACGGGTTTTCGCGACTCTTTTCCGTACTTTGACACGTTTTAGTATTTCGAAACTGCAATAAGGAAAACGAATCTCCAATTTTGAACGAAGTATCGTCTTTTTTTCTCCGTTTAAGCGATTTTTTCCATTTAGAACTTATTGAATTTGTACCTTGTGTAATTTCTTTGGTTTTAACCGATTCGCTTTCGTTCTTTCCAAAATCAATTTTACGTTTTTTCAAACCGTGTAAGCTGGCTGCACCACGATGAGATCTTGGCTCGTCTACGATGGGCTTTTGAGATGACTTTGGAGATTTTCTGATGCTGATATTCAACGGTGGATATATCTTTCTATCGCCTTTCAGTGTACTGCTGGTTTCAGCAAGTTTAGATACCTTTGTAGATGGTTTATTTTGCACAGCACGCGGATCTGGTACGTTTCTTGTTTGAGACCCTGTTGGTAGCGATTCACTGTATGGTTCGTTGGCCTTTACAGGTACTGAAAGCATAGGTTCTTCGGATTTCAATATACTGTTGTCATTTGCAGACCTGTCTGGTTCAACTGAAGACGAAACGCATGGTTCATCTTTTATTAGAAGTACAGAGCCGTTGGATAGTTCGGTTGTAATTCGTGGCACGATAATGATTGGCTCTTTGTAGATAACATTACCGTAGTCTTGAGAAGATTTCGAATGATTCGATCTGGGTGATTTCTGAGTATCGATGTTCAAACGAGGATAGTTTTTTTTGGGTGATATTTTTGGAAGATCGAGCTTCTTCAGGATTATTTTGAAATCTTTCGGATGAAAATGTTTAGTTTGGTTCGATCTTTCAGCAGGCTTAGTTTGAGATCTGAGATTGTATTTTCTGTTCAACATTTTAATCGTAATTTAAAGTCATTAGTTGAATGATGTACTTTTGTCTTATAATAAAATCTACACAACAACCTTTCACTGATCGGCTCTTCTTGATTTTGATCATCGTACGATGTTTTGACAACTTTTTGACGAGATTTAATTGGTTTGACCTTTTTAGCAGTAGATTTTTTGGTATCTTTTGTATCGTAAGCTCCATCTAATTGCGGTATTCCTCCGACTCCAGAATCTGAACTATATTTAAACAACAAATACAATATAAAATAAAATATTTGAACGTGAGTACGAATATGTTTAACGTACTCGTCGCTAGACAGCGTATTTTGATGCTTCGAATAACTAATTGGTTGCGATAATGCTTTATGATCGTGATCATCGATATCATTTTCATCGTCGGAAAAATTATTTCCGAGTATACTGTCGTCTTCGGCGTTGAATTTCAGCATAGGTTGAGAACTAATTAGCGATACGTCGACAGCATTAGTTTCATCATCGGAGTATACTAGACTAGGGCTACTGGAACCGGAGCCAGTAGCATCTTTATTTTTCTCCTGTTGACTAGCCAAACTTTGCAGAATTTCTAATAAACTTCTAGACTGAGTATTTACTGTTGGAAAATGAAATAAAAACAAATTCGTTGACACTAAATCGATGAAAATCTGAAATGTCAACTGCAGAAGACTTACATTCTTCGTATGTTGAACTCGAAGATGGCGTTTCGTCGCACTCTATGTCCATAGATGCTTGATTATCCTGAAAACAACACTTCATCAGTGAAATTTAAACCTTCGATGAAAAATCTTCATTTAGTACCTTTATCGCTTGTAATTTTTGCAGCAATTTTTCCCGAAAATAACGTTCAGTCCTTGTGATTGGTTTTTCTGGTCTTTGTTGCGACTCATTTGGAGTAATTTGAGAAGATTTATCATTAAATCTCCGGCGTTTCTTTTCGTCTTCCCAAATAAACGCCAAGCCAGGATTGTTGGGAATATTTTCTGCGTGAAAAACAAAACAATACAATGATAATTACTGTTTAGCAAACAAACTACTTTCATTAGTACATGAATCAATCACCTTCAGTACTTAAAACGTTGCATAAATTTGAAACACTAATATCTATTTCTAATTCGGAATAACTTTGTTGGCAAATGTTGTTATTAGATCCGATAAAACTTTCTTCTATATTAATATCTAATAAAGGAAATGAATGAATAAACACATGAAATCATAATACCACCAAAGTATACGTCGAGACAAACTTACCATTTCGAACTTCCTTTTTTCTTACTCTATACGTAGAAAATGTAATATTATTCATACCGTACAGATTATTATCGATAAAAAACTGCAGAATGTAAGGGATATGGGCTTCGTGAGGTTGAAATATGGTATTCAACACAGCACCATTCTGTAAAATCATCAAATTAAAATTTAAAATTAAATATTCGAAAGTTGTTACATTTTTGATGTTTAAACATCTACTCCATACCAGTAACAAATCTGAAGCTCGTTTAATCATAACAGGATTATAAAATTCAATTTTCAAAAAATTTCTTTCTTTTTCGTAATAACCATAAAAAGGCCTGTAAAATAGTTACGTTTAAAATAATTTAACATTGTCGAGAATAACAAAACGCCAGCCCAAATTAATGTACTAACATTCCTGATACTCTGGTAATTCTATGAACATGAGATGATTTCGAATTGCTGTGAGCGAACGATGTATTGATGGCTTTATCTAAATTGGCAGCAAAATTATATAATTCTTTTTCTCCGATTTGATTGTTCCAGTTAGGAACGAATATATATGGGAATACGCCATGAACGTGAAGACAAGTTTTCACTCCTACGTATAACAATGGACGGCATTATTAATGCATAGTTCCATTATAATACCGTATGTATGCTAATACGAGAATACCTTCGGAGGTAGGTCCAAATATTCTTATTACAGGTACTCGATATACTGGTGAACTTCTGAAAGCTGAATAACATTGATCACCGAGTTCTGGTATTGGTTTATGTAAGTAGTAATCGGCGGTAACAATCTTTACAGAAAGATTTTCGCTTTCTGTTACACTCATGATTAATTAATGAATGATTTCGTGAAATAAAACTGACAAGAAATATAAATACCGCCAATACGTTATCAGATTTTACTGCGGAATAAAACTAGATCAACAAGTTAATAGAGAAACTGGATAATGAGCATAAAAAAATTAACCAATTACAAAACTAACTTGATGGCAACACTGAAATTTATCACAGAGAAACGTTAGTTACATTTACGATCTGTAGAGTGCGCTGCTGAAATGAATTATTATCTTTTTGTTTTCAAACAGTGCACGTTTATTCCTCCCTTGCTCGTCCTACCACTGAACTCTAAATCAACATTTGATAAACTGATTGATAACGAAAATAAAAATGACTAAAAATAAAATTTCTAAATTATCTCAACTCCAATAATGATTATCATCGTAAATGAATACAATGCGTTCATTATACTCTGAATGAAGTGAATTACTTCAACTAGATAAACAGAAACACCAACAGTTTGAAATTTAATCACTCTAAAGAATTTGCTCGTGATCCGTCTCACACATTGAAAAATCTAATATGTCATCGCAAACAAACGGCGATTCCGATTCTGTACGTTATTTATGGCCTACTTACAAAGTATGAATTGAGTTAAACATTCCAATTTTCAGGTAAATACAAAAGAACACCCATCAGTACTAATACCCGAATTATGCAGGCTGTTTTATGGACTTGGATGGGTAACCGGAACTGGGGGCGGAATCAGTATAAAAGAAGGGTACGTACGTATGTAACTATCTATACTTCTGACATATTTCTGTTCTTACTGATGCCCTAGGTATTGCTTTAGAGATGAAATATATATTGCCCCTTCTGGCGTACAAAAAGAAAGAATGACTGCCGACGATTTGTTTGTACAAGATATAAATGGCAGTGATATAAAAACTCCATCACCGGCGAAAAAGTTGAAAAAAAGTCAATGTACACCTTTGTTCATGTGCGCGTACAAAGGTAACAGTAGATATAGTATGTATGTTCTGGCGCAGTCTAGCGCAACTCCAGTTTTCTCAATTTTTATCTCACATTTCATCACTTTTACAAATCTCAAAAAATTCTTGAAGTTTCCGTTGTAAAAATTTATCAGTTTTCAGAAGAAAAATAGGTCATTTTCTTTTATTTTTTTTGTGAAGTCAATTCAAGAAATTTTTATTTTTTGTATCCAATTTTTATAAATTTTCTATGCTTTCTTCAAAATTTCCCCACCATGTTCTGGCGCACTCTACATTTCTTCGCGCAACTCTAGATTTCTTACCGCAATTCAAGATCAGGTTATTGATTCAAATCTTATATTATCTAAAACTGCTCTAACATGAGCTGTTGAGCTTTGACGCAACTCTAGATTTCTTCACTTTTAAAAATCCTAAAAATTCCATTGTAAAAATCTATTTGTTTTCAGAAGAAAAATAGGTTATTTTCTCATAATTTTCATATACTTTTAATGGAAATTCATAGGTCAAGAATTTTCCAAATTTAGTATCCAAATTGTATCAATTTCATATATTTTTAATGGAAATTGTATCAATTTTATATACTTTTAATGAAAATTCAGAGAGATTGAAAATTTTCAAACTTTTATATCCAAATTGCATCAATTTCATATACTTTAAATAGAAATTCAGAGAGGTCAAAAATTTTAAACTTTTATATCCAAGTTGTATC
>FIZR01019265.1:0-13495 GCA_900060175.1 Ferrisia virgata | reverse complement strand
TATGATATGATGTTGGATGAGAGTTTCAGTTTCAGTTATGGCGTGAAGTAAATCGGATATATTAGGCATCAGTTGATGGAGAGGAAAAACAAATTTTGATTTTGTGTGAGAATCAAGTGTAGAGAGAACATTTAAAATGGAGTTTGCGATTATTTGTCGTCTTCTAATATACAATGGAGGTTCTGATGCTTCGGAGAGTAGGCTTACTGTGGATGTAGTACGAAAGGCTCTGAGAGCGATTCTGATACTAGTGTTGTAAATTGTGTTTAGCCTGCCTGAGAACAGAAGAATTTGCAGTGGTGTAGATACAAGAGCCATAGTTGAGTGTTGAGCGGATCACAGTCCTATATAATTTGAGTTGGGTTAATCTATCAGATCCGTATCTAGTATGGGCTAATTTCTTTAGGAGATTTATTTTGGAGAAACAGCAGTTTTGTCTCATTTGAGTTAGGTGTTGATTCCGGGATAGTTTGTTATCGAATTTAATGAATTGGAAAGATGATTTTTGAAATTTTTTGAAATTATACTTTTTTACACCTTACGTGTTGATTTCAATTCGAAATATTTGATTAGTTAATTTTCATTAACGTTCGGTTTAGTAAGGTTCCATTGGTCGGATTTTTTTCCAATGGAGTTAGTTGCCATTTAACAATCGTGAAATGCCCTCCTCCCTCTTCCGAATGCTGGAAAAACCAGTGTTCGTAAATTTCCTACTTTTAATTAATAGTACCAAAGTCGTCAGTAGTCGTGAATCTTCGTATATTTACAGCGGTGCATGAGTTTGCATTATGTAGTAGGCTAAAGGGGGTAAAAAAAAAAAAAAAAGGAAAAAAAGAACGAAAGAAACCGAGAAGAGAAAAGTAACAAAGAAAAAAAAAAGTAAAGAAGATTTTTCTGATTAAATTTTTATGATCGAGATTAAAAGACAGTATAGGTTGAGCTTTATGCGAGAAAAACGACCGCGGACGGACGAACTACGAGGCGACGAAGTGGCGGGGTTGACGACCGGCTCGCTTTTCAATATTGTAACTCTACACTCTCGCCTCATAGATATATATATATATATACGGTTGTTGTTGTTGGCTGTTCGGCTCTTCTTTTTACCGTCTTTTTCTATACTTACTTATACTTTGTATAAGATGTAATCCAAGGAATGTGTATTTTTGCAAAGAATCTCGCGCATAATGAAATATTAAATAATGAAATACTCTTAAATAGGCTTTAAATACAATGCGGCTGTATATTTACTCGTTTTTTCCTCCGCCAGTCTTTTTCTTCGTCTTCTTCTTCTTCTTCTTCTTGCTCCTAAGAGAGTCTAAAGGAGCTCGAAGTATTACGAAGATCGAATGGTGAGTGAGGTGGGGGGGAGGGATGTGTAGCCCCGGTATAGACTGGATGGGTACGATGATGATAAAACACGGGAAGAAAAATTGCAAGAAGATGACGACTACTATAGTATGTGCTAGGACGACGGTATCGACGACGATGACGACGACGATGATGGCGAGAAGAAGAGATTTGGCGCTGGCGAAACTAACGCGCATGTAGCTGCCCTTCTTCGCCCTTTGCCGATCATAGAGAGCTTTCCAACCCCCCCCCCGCGTAAACGTTACCGCGAACCGTATTCTGGAAACGGATGCAAAGTGAGACGAAGAGGAAGAGTGGAACAGAGAAAGGGAGACTGAATTGGACCCTATAACGGTTTTTACTCGAAACGTTATTCATTTCCGTAAATTTACGCGTCAAGTGCGGTTCGCGTTTGAAACGTGGTGTTTTGGCGGCTTTTGAAAGTGTCGCGAAATCGTGATCGTAAAATTTTTTTGAAAATTTTTTTTTCATTTTTCACTTCTTATTTCGCTGTTGAAAGAAGTAATTATTTGTATAAATTTTTTTTGATAATATGTGAAACGGGTGAAAATTTTTAATTTTGACGAACGCGACGCACGTTACCTACCTACCTAGCTATACCTTGGTTAGTCGAGTAAAATTTTTTTGCCGTATGCAAATGAATGAAAGGTGATCGGCGAGATTTTCGATGAATTTTTCGCGAAGTGATCGTGTGCTCGTGGTTTCATCTCGCGCGCGCGATTTTCTCCTCGAGGCTTTTTGATGCGCGAGTGATAATAATAATAATAATTGAATATTATTTAGTAATTTTTTGTTTTGTTTTTTTTTAAATTTAATATTAGTAAATCGTATTATGCAGTTAGCCGGTTTAGTGTCGCAGTATTTTTTACTATTCACGTTCATTGTTTTATACTCCAACGTGTACTTGTGCCATGCCATACATTCGGCTAAAGATGGTAAGCGAAGAGGATGAATTTTAGCATTAAAAATTTCTGTTTTCGATTTTATAGCAAAAAAAAAACAAAAAAAAAACGACGTTAATCGTATGCTTTATCGATTGTTATTTCATGATGTGAAACGGAAATTTTTCTAGATGACGCTTTTTCAATATTTTTAAGATTTTTTATTTCTTCTATTTTTCGTCCGTCTCGAATCGTTACATATTTCTATAGCTTTCGAATCATAAGCTGTACAAAAAGTGTAGAGAATGTGCAAAAGTAATTTTTCTTCCCTCTACACAATGTATAGGTCGTAACGGCCTCGCGGAAATCTATTTCATAAATATACATTGTGCACGTGCTGTGTGTGCCATTTAAAATATGGCCCCGTTTTAGAATAGAATTATGCAACTTGAACAGCTCTACGACCCGTATGTGTAACGTTCTATGTAGTAAATGTAAGGCAAAGTAACGCTTTTACTGTGTTTATTTGAGTTTGTGTGTGTTGATATACGAGTATATGTGGCTGTGTATCTATCTACAGGGTGTCCCATTAGAAGTACCAGTCTTGTGATATATACGAGTAGATATACGTGAATTTTGCTTTGTACGAAATTCTATCGTGCGAAATATTACTGCAAATGGTACGTTGAAGGGTAAGGGTGAGGAGGTGCGTAAATTCAATCTGTATGAAAAAATGAAATATTTCACAACGAATATTACGTAAGTAATTTGTTGCTAAAAGGAAACTATGCCGTTATTATTTTCGTTCGGCGAATATATCGATTACGATAAAATAATAATGACGATAGAAATAAAATTTGATCTCTTGAACGAATATTATTTTGTTGATAAGAAAGTGGGAAATTCAATAGCCAGTTGTAAAAATTGGAAATCAAACCGCTCTAAGGGTTTGGTAATTTTCAGTTCTCGATGAAACTATTGGCAAATCGTATAAAAATTCGTTTATTTTTTTTATTTTTTTATTTTTAAATGAAAAGAGAAGTGTTATATTTAGTTACGTGAGATTTGTTCAGCTTACTTACGTGTTGAAATGGTAATAAATGGAACGATTTTCTTTTACTTTATTTTTCACAATGTTTTTCTGTGTCGTAATATTAAAAAAATGAGCTGAGCTAGGTAATGTTGAAATTAGAGGTGAAAAATTTTCACCTTGCAGAAGTGACAGAATTCGTAGAAAATGTGAATAATTTTTTATACTTAGATGTGATTGATTAAGTTCAGTGAGATGTGTAATAGGTGATTTAAATTGTAGTTTTTAAATAATTTTTTTTTATTTTTTCAATTTTTTGATACTAACTTGTCATAGTAGATCACATAAGACCGAAAAAAAAAACTTTTTGCGAATTTTTTTACTTTTCAGTAGTACCAAAACTGAAAAAATCGAATACTTTAAATTTTTTTGAATTTAAAAAGAAAAAATACTTTTACTTGTGATGTCGTAATTACTTCATAATCGTGAAAAAATTTAAAATTATTGATTTTTTCCATTTTGATCAGAATTTTATAGAGACTTTGAATAAAAAAATTGCGATTTTTTTGCCATTATGTGCTGTACTATGACACGTTAGCACTAAAATTCTGGATCATGAATATGTAACATATCAATATCAACATTTTAACATAAAATGCAAAACTCCTTCATGATCATCTTTTATTTCGAGTTTTTGATCATTGCTATTTTTTGATTTTTGTTTTTATTTAATGTTAATTTTTTAATTTTTCTAGTTTTCAGTTTTTTAATTTTTTTAATTTTTCTATTCTTTTTAAATAACATTTCAACGTAAGGTGCAAAAGTCATAATTTTTTTTTATTTTTCAAATTTTTTATTTTTTCAACTTTTTTTAATTTCAATTTTTTTTGTTTAGTTATTGTTATTTTTAATTTTTTTTTCTATTTTTCATTCTTCAATTTTTATAATTAGACATCCATTTGAACAATTAACTTCAAGTACAAAATTTATCAATTTTTTGAAACAATATTTTAACATGAAGTACAAAAATCATTCTTAATCATCTTTCATCGTGACGTAATATCAAAAATGTTATTCCAAAAACGTCTCATCAAAAACGTTACACTTTCAGAAACTGACCCCCAGCCCTAAGACATCCATATCAAAAATCAAAAAAAAATTTTTTCGATTTTTCATGCAAACGAAATTTTAAACTAAACAGGGAGTGGATAAGGATCAAGTAAGAGACCTAAAAATTTTTACCACATTCATATGACGTCATCTCTTGACTTTTTTCACTCCCCTTTCCCTCCAACTGACGAAAAAAAGCAGAAATTGAAATGTCCTTATACGTAACGTAATGAGTTGTACGGAGTTTCGTCTGTTTTTCTCATTGAAAATTTTAAAACCATTAGAAAAAAAAATAACGAAAAAATTTACATCGTGATACATAAATTTTTATACATAGTTCAATTTATGTAATTAAATTGCGATTTTGTGTAAATAGGCAAGTTTTAGTATTAGGCTGTTTTTTTTTTATTCTTTGAAAGGGCATAATTTGTAATTTTTTTTTTCGATAAACGAACTCATTCTTAGGATTTTTCTTTTGAAAAAACTTCTATGTTTGCTGGTACAACGCATATTTTTTTACACGTGTTCAAGTAAATCACGAATTTAAATTTAGGATACGGGGGAAAAGAAAAGAAAAGAAATTCACGATACGATTCATGTTAACACGAACGAAAGTATTTTTTGCGCCATTCGTAAATATTGTAAATTTTTCTAAAATAGAGCGAATTTTTCTGCTATCTAATTTACAGCAGTACACGATAAACGGAGAAATTTAAAGAGATAGAAATAGAACGAGTAAATATAAAGGAGAAAGATCTGCAACTTTTTCGACCGTTGTAATCGTAACGACGACAAGACGAACGAATATTGGTTGTAAAACGATTCAACGATTTGGAAACAACAACGAGGCGATGAATGATGAAGAAAAAAAATTGCCAAATTTTTTTCTCTTTCTCTTTGCCTCGTTGGAAAAAAATAACATCACTCGACGATGGAGTTTTAATTAAATTTTCTAAATATATTCTTTTTCTTTCTCTGTTTGTGCGTTACAGTTTTCTTGTCTTTTTTTTCTTTTTCTTTTTTTGTCGGTGTAGAAATTCTTCGTTTTGGGCCCGAGTTGAAAATTGTAAGATATTGAAATGTTGTGTTATCGACAATTGGACGACGAAAACGACATTTTTTGTACAAAGGTGGAACACGTTTTGAGACCGAGTAATCGAGATTTTATTTTGTAGTTGGTGTTATTTTTTTTATTTTATTTTATACCTTTTATCAATTCCAATGCTTTGAAGAGCCTCCAGCTGAGGCTTTGTCGGGTTAGTTGTCATCAGTGTTCAGTCCAAGTGTGGGTAGGTATAATGAAAAAGACGACGTGATCTTTTTTTCCTCAGTGTGAGGCAATGTGGGTGGATTGGGTATTCAGAACTAGAAAGGAAATTCGCGCATTTATTAAAAAAAAAAAAAGAATTAAATTGCACGTTGACGTGATTAAGTAAAATTTATCATATTTGATGGACTGTTCGGAAATTTGATCTTGAGATGAGCTTGTCTATGAGGTCAACGTACCATTGTAAAGTAAAAGGTCGTTTGATTTTAATGATAATTCCCTAATTCTGTGTCGATGGAGATACATTAATGTGGTTTCCCAGAAATAATTTATAATTTTTGTACTCGTTGAAAAAATGTTCGTACCCCCTCAGTCCGCATATCAAAAATCAAATTTTTACTTATGTGTAGCTAGAGGTTCATGATAAGAGGTGAAGAGGTGAGGAGGGGAATGTCAAAACTTTTGATGGAAAGTTTTTACATCAAGGGTAATATTTTGAGCCATTTTGAAAGAAATTTCAGTTCAAAGATAATTTCACTTCTCTCGAAGGAGTGTGAGCTGTATTTATAATTTTTAAAACCTCTCAACCCTCACCTTTGAGTTGAATGAAAAAATGTTGAATACAAATGTTGTAGGAAATTTGAAATAGAACAAAAAAGTACTGAACCGTTTTTGTTATGAAAGCGATTTCAGAAAAGATATGGTGGAAAAACCGGAATTTCGGAGCTGTGGACTGTACACACACTAGGGTAACCCAAATTTTCTTTTTTAGGGGGAATCTGCGAACGATGGGGTCACAATGGCTGCGAAAATTTCAGGCTTCCAACTCAATTTTTTAAACTTGCAAAACTCACTTAAAGTTCGAAAATTTTCAAAAAATTGAATAAAAATTTTTTTGAACATTTAAAAAAAAAGTGGAATTATTTAACATATTTGAATTTGATATAATCATTGTTGGGAAATTTTTGCCATTTCCCCTTTTTTCAGGGATTTTTACAATGTGCCACTCTTTGGTTTTTTACAATTTTCTGAAAATCCACGAATGAAATTTTTTGAACCCTCCCCCCCTCCAAATGGATTTAGGACATAAGTTTTAGATGATTAAGCGCAATATTTCATTTTTATTCTCCACAGACGAGTTATCAGGGTCACACAAAAAATATCTTTTTCTACGTATTCTAACATAAACTTATTTAAACTTGAGAAAAGAATTCTTCGAAAAAAAATCAGTACAGGGGACGCATATTATCAGTTTTCTGCTCTTAATGGCAATTTTTAATTTTTATTTCTTTCTTTTTGAATCATTTATACTCTATTTTTGTATGCTACAATACCAATTGAGAACTACTGAAGAGGGCAGGGCAAAAAGGAGAGAAGGTGATCTTAAATGGACGCAGGTGAGTGTACTTGGTCTATTTTATCAAGAATTCACTGAAAACATTTTTTTTATGATGTGAAAAAATTCTTGAAGAAAAACGATAAACCACTCTTTAAGCGCTACTGAAAAATCGTCTAGGGTGGATAAAATAGAAATTTTGCACTTAATCATCTAAAATTAAAAATCCCTTGAAAAGGGGGTGGGATTGTAACAATTTCCCAACAGTGATAATTTTGAGCTTAAATATGCATAATAATTCTGTTTTCGAAAAAAATTTTCCAACTTTCAGCGAGTTTTGCAGGTTTGTTTGGGATCTGAAATATTTACCACATTTTTTGAAGATGATTTTGCAACTATTATGACCCTTTCGTTTATAGATTTCCAAAAAAAGCAAAATTCGACCCACCCTAATTTGCTTATCTTTTATGGATGGGGATTTTTAGTATGTTGTTATTTCTAATATATTCATGAAAAAATATGCGTTGCGAATGTTTTGCAACCAAAAGTCTAGCTTTACTGGACTACGCCGTAATTTTTTTTTTACCCTTAATTTGTTCCTTCAATTTTCGAAATAATTTACCTAAGTTGTTTCTTTTGGTAGTACTGGCCACTGACTTATGTCCAAGTTTTGACTACCTTTCACCAAAATTGGCGGTTAAATTTGCATGTAAAGGTTTTCCACCAACCATATGCTGATTCTTAATTAACAGCTGAAGTAAATAGTATGTTGATAATTTTAGCCCATTTGAACTCCGAAAGAACATGTTTTGTTCAGGATCCATTAACGTACTTATTCGCTTGTATCATAAACCCTAAAATTTTTCTTTATTTTCCATTGCATCGTTTCATGAATTCTTTTTTATATTTAATTTCGTCTGAAGGTTTATAAGGTACTTGGAGAGAATTTTTGCTACAAATCGTGTAAGATATTAGAAGACTGTGAGTATAAGATTGGTTAAACTGGAGATAGAATACGTTCGTATTTTACAGCTCTAAACTGATTTGTGCAACTTTTACCTGCTACACGTAATAGGTTTTAGGTATTTAATTTATTTAAAGGAATATTATACGTATTTCTTGACCACAATATCAACGTGATACTTATTTATGTCTATATCTATGTCAAGTTGACATACGTAGTTTAACTACCGTTTCATATTTCGCACATCTTTATAAGCCAAAGTACCATTGTATGAAATTTTTTTCCCATTTAATAACCATGATTTATATCTAATAGTCATACGTATTATATTTGTTCTTGTACTCACAGAACTTTACACATCCTTTAATATGACAAACAGAAAGAGAAATGCTAGTTTGAAATTTTCAAAAGATATTCGTACCTTGGGCTATGCTGTGGTGGTTATGCTTTAAAGTTGCTGTTGGTGTGGTTTTTAGAAAGAAAAAAAAAGTAATAAAATGAGAGAGAAAAGATATCTGCGTCTTATAGAATTGAGTATAAAATTAGTCTACGTCTGTATTGTTAATTTGAATACATCCCAGTTGCATACTACTCAGCAGTCTAGAGAAAAATTTCTTTCTGTCTGGGATGAAATTTTATCCATTATTAAAACCAAAATTCTATTTAATGCAATTGCGGTTTTCTAAATTTCTATATTTGTTCATGTACTGCACAAATTTTGCCTGTAGTTTGTATTCCCACTATTCGTTCTTATCTGGACTTATCCATTCTTCTCGACAGTAAGATTATATACTTAGCTTGTCATTATAGGACTAAAATAGAACATTGTACGAGTATGGAGTATGTATCTACTTGTCTTTGTTGAAGATTACGACGACGACGACGATGACGACGACGACAAAGACGAGGAATTTTCATCGCCATCTCCGCTGTACTACTTTAATCGCCAAATACTTAATACCTATTACCACACATGCGGTATGTGTACCCGCGCTCTGCACTTTATCAGTAGCAAGCTCTTCAAGTCTTGTTTCAAGGTGAAATTATTATTCGCTCGAAATGCTACGTACGACGAATATACGTACATATTTTCTTCTGACAATGAACGCGTGCCTGATAAAGAATTTCTCGGAGAATACGCACCGAGCGTACAGGTAGAGGTACACCCGAGATATTTGTAATCGGAAATTTTTTTTCTCGTCAAGGTGGAATTTTGCTGTGAAGAACGATCAAATTCAACGAGTTGAAAATTTTTTTTTTCGCCAAGGTTTGCGGAATTGATTGAAAATTTTCATCTCCCTCCTAATTCTACCCGAACGTCAGCTTAGCTACGTCTCAATTCTCGTCTCGTAGCAAAGTTGCTGGCGTAATTTCGACGATAGCTGATCCTTTTTTTCTTTCGATTCGCCTACTATTTTTCATTGCTCATTGAAATCTTTTCCACACGAATAAACAGTTGGCGTAGTGTTTGAAGTGCGAATAGTTAGTTGAAAGTTGAAAATGGTTTTTATTGACGGAGAAGTAGGGTACACATTTACAGTAGTTGTGTGAATTTTTTTTTTTTGTAGAAATTTTCAAGTGTTTGGGAAGATGAAACGAAAAAAATTCTTATTAAGAATTTGAAATATATTTTAAATAATGATGATAAATAATTAAAGAATTCCGATTAATTTTGAATTTTTTTATCGAAAGGAAAAATAACGTACAATTTGGCTGCGGGCTTCGCTTAACCGTAACTTGAAAATATTTGCGAGAGAAATTTTCTCTTCTTGTACGTATTTTAATCTTACTGGGTGAAATTTACTATGTGCTTGATTGAAAATTTTGTTTCAAGGATATCTTCCCATTGTCTAGAATTTTCTGCTACAGCACCTAATTGGGTTTTCAATTTGAGAAGATGTCGAATTGAAGAACCGACGAAGGCAGCACAATTTTTCTGTGGAAGGTATTCTCAACAAAATTTAAAAGTTGTTTTAACCAAGTTATTGAGATGATAATTTGCAATGTGGTTTCACTGTAATATTTTCTTTTTCAAGGGTACATGTGAAATGTTGGTTTTCATGTTCTTTTATTTAAACCATTATTTTCTAGAAAAATGAAACGAAAATATTTTAGACAATCGAGAACTTTATTTTAGCCTTTCTTCTTACACGTTTTTTTTTTTTTTTTTTTTAAAGTACTGGTATCTCGGTAGGTTTCTCTTGTGAATTTTATTCGCTTGATTTTCGTGAAATGTTCTGCAGGTTAAGAATTCCCTGGAAAATGCGGTAGATAAATTTATGAGGTTAATAGTGGTAATCGAGTTTTCGTTGAAAAATGTTCAAGTGTTTTTAATTCTTGATTTCTTGAATTTATTTTCAACTTTTGCTAACGCATAAAAATACATATTTCCACTAACCAGCTGGTAATTAAAAAATAATATAGTAATTTGTTGAAATATTTTCGGATAAGTAAGGAAAAAATTTTTAGTCGCTGAAGCACATTGAAAATCAAGGAGAAATAAATGTTTTGCTGTCTACAATTCTGGAGAAAATTTAATTTTTTCTGGTGGCTGGAGAATGTTTGAAAAAATGCAACATCAATTTTAAGCTATGGTCAATTTTCAAATTTTTAAAAAATTCCTCAGAAATTTAGAAATAAAATTCAGCTGCTGAGAATTTGATTTCAGGGAATTTCTGACAAGTTCTTTTCATCTAGCTCGGTTCCGTGCAAATCGAAAGTGGTCAGTTGAGAAAATTCACCCGTAAAAAGAGTACACAAATTGAAGGAACCAATAATCGACTGAAAAAAACTTTTCTAAAGATTTATGGAGAAGTGCAAATGGTCTTTAAACTCGAAACCCTCAAAAAGGCACATTTTAGATCTCTTACTAAATCTTTGTGCTAGGATTCAGTTTCCTATGTCAATTTGTTGAGGAATCGGCTTTTTCTCAGGTCAAAAAGTCTACGAACCTTATTTTAGGATATGCTGTGTAACTTACGATTTTGTATCGATTAAATCAAAAAAGAATGGTTTTCGTGATTTTCATACTTCTCCATCATTTCTCTGATTTTGATGATTTTGATTTTGGACACGGCTGAATCCTGACTTAAGGCCATCTCCAGTCATAGGTATTTAACCCAATTAGTTGAAACAATTGAAAATGAATGATTCTCTGGTGTTTTTTCTTCATGAAAAATGCTCACTAATTCTTTTAGTCTAGTTTTCTATGTCATATTGTCAGTAAAAACCAAATCTATTTAGGTCTTTCTGCCTATGGCGAATTAGAGGGAGAATATTAATAAAACACCTTTCCCAGTCTTGGAAGGCTAATAAGACCATTTTTGGCATTGTCAAAAATTTATTTTCGCTTTTTATTTTTATAAATTTCTTTAAAATAATTTTAATTCGGTCAATAGGTTCCGTTTTAACGGCAGATTAGATATATATATATGAGTGCAGATTACCTTGGGTCGAAATTCAGTCAAGCTGAAATTTGGGGGAGGGGTGCTGAAGGTCTAAAATCGCAAAAATTGTTCCTTTTTCAGCTAATCAATCAGAATTCAAAGTTGTTTAACATGTGTAAAAATTTGCTTCCTTGGTCAGTTAGGAGAGGAAATATGGGAGGGGGAGGTTCCTTTTTTGACTTTGGAAAATAGCTGTTTTACACATATGCCCCTTCCAAATTGAATGAGGGACTTTAAATTTGGCGTGTACATTTAGTAGGGATCTCAAATCTGTCTTTTGGAAGTTTCAATTTTCCATCTTCGTTCCCACCCCTCATAGCCCCCAAAAAATGGTTTTTGGGCGATTTTTCTTATTTTTTGAGTTTGTTCCACGAAAATTTCCCCTTCAAATGAAATTACGGGGCTGCGATTAGGTATGTAGTTTTTGTAGAAGTCATAGATGTTCTTTTTGGGGGGTTCAGGTATTCACAAAAAATTCTACTGGTACCCCTACCGTTGATAAAGCAAAAAAAAAAAAAATGATTGCGATGCTTTTTTAACCTGATTTGCTATATCATATTATCCACGAAAACTGGGCTGTTACAGACTGTTGACCTACTGGGTGAGGTGGGGGGAGGGGTATCAACGAAATATGTTTTGAGAACATGGAGTCCTAGAAGACCATTGTTACCATTTTCGGAATCGTAGGATATTTATTAAAAAAAAAATTTTTTTTATCGGATAAAATCACTCAAATTTGGTGAGCAGGCTTGGATTGGCAGTGGGTTTGATATTTTCGAGCGGGGCTGATCTCGGACCAAAATTCAGTTATTCCCAAATTTTGGGGAGGGGCACTAAGTTGCTCAAATCGCAAACATTGTTCCTCAATTGATAAAAAATCCAAAGTTGTATAACATATCCAAAAATCAACCACGTAGGTTAATTAGAAGGCGAGATATGAAGAGTCTTCCCTTTTTTGGCCTTGAAAACAGGCATTCCCTCCCCTGTCTCTTCTTCAAATTAAGCTACCGAGTTGAAATTTAGTATATGAACTTACGTAGTATGGGCTGTAGATGTGCTCTTTGAGCGATTCGATTTTTCATAACCATTGCACCTTCTCCTCAGTCCCGAAAAAATGATTATTTTGGTTAAATTTTCTCATTTTTCGAGTTTGTCCCGCACACTTATCTCCCATTCTAATTTAGCTGTGAAGTTGAAATTTGGTATGTAGATTTAGTAGTTACTCTTGAAAATGTTTTCGAGATTTCAGATATTCATTTCAATATTATTTACCTGTACCCTTGACCACTACTGAAGAAAAAATATCCCAGTGCGCATCTTGGCTTTTATTCCATGAATGTACCATTTCCTTTTGGAAATTGAATGTGCATAATTTTGTTTACTCTTCGATAGCTATTTTCGTACTGTTTACAATTAGAAGTATGTTTGGTAAGGCTAAAGGATACTTCGATTGGTAAAGGGTGGAGGAAGGAGGGTATAAAATGAAATTAGCGTGCAAGAAAAATGGAAAATTCGATTACACGTGCTTTTATGGAACATTAAAATGCAAATTCTCCGGGAGCTTTTAACGTGTCAGTGTGTATAATATTTCTAGCTGTAGTATTAGATATGGCTACGACGACAACAACACCGAGAAGTACTACGTCAATTGAATAAGCAAGTAAGTAAGTAAGTAAATGAGTGAACGAGTGAGTAAGAGAGGTAGAAAGAAGGTTTCATTTGATGGTAAGGTGGCTGGTCGCGAGTACGACGAGACGAGTCGCCGAATAGCGAAGCGACGTGAGAAAAAAAAAAGGCTAATGCGTCGAGTAAAAAGCACACTGGCATTTTGGCAGCCTGGATACCGTGCCTCGCCAGCACATCAACACGGCTCAGATTTTAATAAATTTAAAAATTTCGTAACGCGGTTCGTATACCACGTAGAACGTTTGATGACAAGATGAAGAGTCGGTGGCAGTTTTTTGCGCGTCATTATAACGGTTTACCTGTGTGATTTTTCGCCGTCGGTTACCGCCACCACCACCATCGGGTTTGGGTTCTATTGAATTTTTAATTTAGAGATGTTTTTTTTTTTTTTTTTTTTTTTTTTTTCC
>FIZR01019263.1:0-10328 GCA_900060175.1 Ferrisia virgata | reverse complement strand
CTCAAAGGTTGCCTCGATTTTGGACTCAAAAAATACTCAAAAAGTGAAAAAAAAAATTTTATATACTCATTTTTAAGACCGGGCTTGAAAAAGTCTTAGAATGTAGCGGTCCGCAAAATGTATGGTGCATCTATAGAGGTATAGGTATCTGTATACACCTTTACCTATATATCTACTTGTATTGGTATTTGTACGAGTATGTTGTGTTGAGCTGTGATGGCTGATCTGTTTACATTTGCCAGCGAGATAAAAGTGGGCGAATGATCTCGGTTCGCGGCGGACAAGAACAGTTTTTACATATGTATACGACCAACAACACCTATCTTGTACGATCGTACGTAGCCTACCTTTGTTCTTATTTTCTTGTTATTTTGCTCGTACCAAAGTCGCGGTTTTATGAGACAACGTTGCCCTGAAATAAATACATACGCACATATACGTTACGTATATGTATGTAGACGTACGTAACGTAAATGCGTACGTACGAGTATGTAAATCGTGGGTGTGTATGTGCATTTGTACGTACTTTTTAATAATCGAGCGTATAATTTATTATATCTGCATTATGGAATACCTACTCGCTTAATATATGCTTTTGCATTCGTATTTATGTGCGTACAGAACTTACCAACAGAGTTATCATATGTACATATAACGGCGTTTATTAAAAATGAACTGGAAAGACGATACGTTGCGATGCGATACAGTGGATACAGTGGATACAGCCACACAGTGCTGTGTGGTGTGCTGTGGTGTTGTGGTGTCGTGCAGATCGTGTAAATCAACTGCGAACAATCCGAGAAAAGTAATAGGAAATCATACAATATAGCTATAAGGCGAATAACTGGATGTTTTGAAATGATCGAAAAGGTCACAAAGCTAAAGAAATTCATCCCTTTTCTCCTTAAATTTTTTTTTTTTTTTAGCATACTAAATTTGGTTTTGTTACTATTTGAAGCTATGGCTATACTGATCGAAATTATAGAAATATTATTTATTACACCACCGCGAAGTGTGGGGTCTGGCTGTTGCATTAAACCCGAATCTTAGTATGTTTGTCTGTTAATTTATTTGATTATTTAATTTCATATATTCCGATGCGATAACTCGAGCGAAACACAACGCATCGCAAGTTGAAATTTTGGTAGGCGAAAGAGTTGTATAAATTTGCACGAAGCTCATCTCTTTTTAACGCGATAGCTGCCGTTAAACTTGACCAATCGATTTGGAATTTTTACCGTCGGTAGATTACATACTGGAAAAAAATTAATTAACTCCCTTGTACCCAAGATGAACCAAACATGATAAGTTATGCTAGTGATGGATATCAAGTTGACCACCAAAGTAAATCAGTTTTTCAGGTAGCATACTTAGCCCCTGAAAATAAAGTGGGAAATTGATAGGCTATTTTAGAAGACTTATTAAAATTCCCAGTAGGGGAAAAAATATTATGTTCCACGATGCAAAACATTCTGTAACAGAAGAAAAATGAAGTTGTGTACAACAGCATTGTGTCTTATTTTCAATTTAGTAATTCGTATACCAAAAATTCGGACTTTTCTATGAAAATGAATGGTTTGACATGCTCATGTCTACAATCCACATGCAGAAAATACTGCTAAGACATCTGAAATTGGCCTAGTACTAGGCTAGGGTGGTACAGAAAGTAATTACAGTATTATGAAAAAGTTCATCCGGAAAAAGTTAAAATAAAAGTGAAAATCACTTCTCACCTCTCAAATTATGAAAATGCTCGGCAATCATGTATTCTTCTCGACGATTCCCAGACTGTCATCTTTTCATTTTAATATTGCTGAGGACAATTTTTTTTTGGAATGGTGATAACAAAATCAAGAAGCCTAGTTTTCTCGCCTATTTCGTACGTGACGTCAGGTTTTAGAGAAATCACTGTCCAACGCTTTATCAATTCTAGTAATGACATGGCTGGGGCGCCTAGCTTTCTTATCAAACACATGTCAGTGTCTGACAATCAGTCAGAAAATTTTTGGCGAAATCATTTTCCCATATGCTCACACTATAGAAATGGTCAGATATTTTTTATTGTTGCAGCAATCACAAGATGAAGTTTTTCTCCTTTCGCTACCTGCTAGGTCGGAATGTATGTAGCTGGGAGATGGCATCATCAGATTTTCATTCAGTAGGTGATAGGATTTGGTCTAAAGTAATAATATTCCAAGGTTTAAAGTCTCACCTATACTTCAACTTTTTTTACCGTACTTTTCGATCAATTTTCTGCATTTTTGTCAATTTTTTAATAAATTTTCATTAATTTTTAATCGATTTTTTCTTATTTTAATTCAATTTTCACCTATTTTCAACCTTATTTTCATTATTTTTGGAAATCTTTCTTCTTTTTTTCCCGCTTAATATGAACTTTTTACTCAATTTTTGACGATTATTTACCATTTTTGAACAATTATCACCTATGTATATTTCAAGACTGTTTCGCTATTTTCGATCAATTTTATGAAATTTTCACGCATTTTTGTCAATTTCTTGCCCAAATTTCATTGATTTTTAACCTCTTTTTTTTTTTTTTTTTTTCATATTTTGGTTCCATTTTTATACGCTTTTCAACACTTTTTCGCGATTTTAGATCAATTTTTTACATTACTCATTGCTGTCAGTTTTTTAACCAATTTTTGTCGTTTTTCAACAACTTTTTCATTTTTTAGGTCAGTTTCGTCCATTTTTCAACATTTTTTCTGGACTTTGAGTCAATTTTCGATCATTTTTAAGGTTTTTTTTTTATCATCTTCTTCAATTTTCACATAGTTTTACACATTTTTTCGTGGTTTTCCATCTATTTTATACATTTTTGTCAATATTTAACCCAATTTTTGCTTGTTTAAAAAATTTTTTTTTCATATGTTGGCTCCATTTTCATCCATTTTTTAACAATTTTTCTGGAATTTTGGTCAACTTTTTCAACTGTTGATGACTTGACCTTTTTTTTGGTGTGGATACGTCGGTGGGGGGAGGGTGTTATTCTTTAAAAACGTTACTTTTTACGCGTTACGTTTTTGATTTTTGGACTTTATGCTGATATGTTAACATGGATATGTCTCAAGGGTGAGAAAGTTTGATAAAATTCACAATGTAAGATGAGCACGGCTGATTTTTGTACCTTATTTTAAAATGTCTGAGTCAAGTTTTTGATTTTAGATCTAAAGTTTTTGATCAAAAACTGAGGATGAAAGATGATTATAAAAGAGTTTTGCATAGTATGTTAAAATGTCCAAGTTGAATAAATATAAAAAAAAAATATAGAAAAATAAAATAATATAAAAATAAAAATAATTAAAGATGATCATGAATGACTTTTGCTCTTTATGTTAAAATATTGACATGACTGTGTAATTAAAGAAATTGAAAAACTGTGAAAATTGAAAAATTAAAAAGTTGAAGAAATTTATTTATTAATTTATTTATCTATTTCGAATGCAACATTTTTTTAAATAAAAAAATAATGAATAATTTCTACATTTTATATTAAAATGTCCAAGTTGAATAAATGTGAAAAGTATTGGTGAGTAATGCCAAGTGTGAACTGGAAGTAAGAAGAGTATTGGTTGATTGTATGGTTTCATTTTAATTTCAGATAAAAGAATAATGAATTATTTTTGCATTTTATGTTAAAATGTTTAAGTTAGATAAATGTGCAAAAAAGTTGATGAGGTGGTTTCCTTTTTGTGTATGGATTTGTTACATATCCATGATCGAGCACCTAAATGTTTTCATCTTTTCTTCAATTTTCACATTTTTTCATAATATTTGATCAATTTTATGCATCTTTGTCAATTTTTTTACCCAATTTTCAAATTTTATTAATTTTTAACGATTTATCTCAAATTTAAGCTCAATTTTACCTACATTGCAAAATTTTTTTTGTGGTGTTTAGTCCATCAACTTTTTTTTTCCAGTTTAAAGTCGATTTTTGCCTGATTTCCAACATTTTTCCGTGATTTTTGAACAATTTCCTGTTACGCGTTGTTGCCAATGTTTTACCCGTTTTCCGTTGATTTTCGACGATTTTTTTTTTTTCATTTTTTCGGTCAATCTTTATCCATTTTTCATCATTTTAGGATTTTTTGGTCAATTTTCGATAACTTGAGTTTTTATCAATTTTTACACAGTTCTCAACATTTTTTCGTGATTTTTGAACAATTTTTTGCTCTTTTAACTTCATTTTGGTCAATTTTTTCCCTATTTTCGCCAGTAAAACTTGCGATTGTAGGTACCTGGGGCAATTCGAAAAACTGAAATGTAACATTTTTCTCTGATCCAATTTTCACTTGAAAGGCTTTTTGGCTGCATCAGTCACTTACTAGAATAGAGGAAACTAAATGACATTTTTTGTTCACTTCAACTACGACTGTTTGTTTAGCGTTTGGCAAAGGGGCAGAGGTGAACCATCAAAAAAATCTATATCACCTTTTCTCACCTATTTCTATCTCACTAAACACGGAAACTCTCGTCTACGAGTTACATATCGTACTCGATGGGAACGTAGGTATTCTGCTGGATACTGGTGGAAGAAAAAGAAACACGCTAGTACGAATATTGTTCTTTGGCCAAAATGTCGCAATACCACAAAATACGCATTTTGTAAACAATATGGGTCGGTTATGGTGTCTGATGTATAGACAATGCACAGTTCCCCACGTTTGTACTGTATATTATTTACAAGTTAATACCTAAATTAAGATAAACCATATGCCATATGGCCAAAACATTATGTGAAAATTTCCCATCGCACATGTAGTATCTGCGTATCGTCTTTCGAGGTGCTTGTTGTGACGCTGACCACTTAATACGGCTAATTGTTAGCCTTTATTTACGTAATAATTAGCTTCATAAAGAGAATAAACTGGCTGCGTAGTATACGTATACCTGCATACGTCTGCATACCAGTGTAATATAGATTGGTGTATTCTTTCGAGTTGGACGAGTTGAGTCGAATTTGTGCTAATTTGCATGGCTGGGTACGTGAATCTGCGTACCTGGTAACGTTATCGGGCCAAATTTGGCGTTTTTTTTTTTTTTTTTTTTTTTTTTTTAATACGGTCGTTTGTTTATTGCGGCTGTTTCGTTTCCACGTTCATTGGCCACTGTGTGTACATTTACACACATACGTTGGGACCTTACAGTTGTTCAAATATTTTATAACATATTAGTACGTCATCGTTGCCGTGCTGTACGTTCGCACCGTTCAACTTTCTCAATATGGTCTGCGATTATTTTAATTGATCGTGCTGTAACGAACCAGCGCAGCAGTAGAGAGGTATTAGGCATTCGTAGGTGGATGTTTGCTGTTTGCTGTGTGTGCTTTGTTTTTCATTAGAATTGCCTCGTGGATCGACGGACGGATCAAAAACTCGATAGTGGAAATATTTTCAACTCGCAGTCGAGCATTTTTTTTTTTTTTTTTTTTTTTTTTTTTTTTTGCGATCATTCGGCTAATCTAAGTGAACCTTAGACTCTAGTGTTTAGCTATAAACTGGCTAAAAGCGTGATCCTATGTAGGCCACAGAATCAATACGGTACCAGTTATTCGATCATAAATTTATTCGCGCGCGCGCGTTAAAAAAGCCATCAAATCAGCGACGCGACGCGATGCAGTATTCGGCGTCATCGTGTCAGCCTCGTATTACGCAATATGGCTCCTGCTGGCTCGTTTAAAATTGAATCATAACTCGCCGAAAAGCGAACGGCGACGTTCCGCTTTGATGAAAAGCCCACAATTGCAATGGTAATTATGTCGTAAGAACCATTCGTAACCTGGCATGGTACTGCATGGTAATGGCTCGACGACGCGACGTGTACTTATATAGCTTATATATATTCCAATATTCCATCTATACGAATGTGTAAAAAGTTGCTCTCTTTGTCCGTCCACTCTCCTCTGCCCTTCCGCGAGTGGTACTTCCGAGATTTGACCAGTTTCTTCCCTCGCTTTTGAATTTGGTTCATTTTCGGGTCATCTCATGTCGGAAATTACGATTTTTTTGTCAACTGGCTCAGCTGTGAAGAATGATTCGACTCCGCAACTAGAATGTTATAGTTGTCAACTATAGACACTAGAAACCTCAAAATAACCATCTGCCAGTCTTAAATGTACGCCCGTCCATGCAAAGCCGCTCTTTCGCTAGACTGAAACTGGCAGCGCGCGCAAACTCTTGAGATCTCGTCCAATCAAAATGCAGGAAAATCGAAGCGCGCCTCTGCCGGATTCGGTGAACAGCGCTCCTAGCGGATAAGTCTAGAACAATTCTGTACAACAGTACGCAATGCTAGACACACATTTAATCAGTTACATGAAAATTAACTGGTAGTATCGGCGACAGAATTAGACTCATCGAAGGGGAGAGGAGTGGTCTTGCAATTTTCGAAAAAAATTTTAATTTTTAGTGAAAAAACTCCACCTGATTGGCTCTTTATTTCCAGATCGGTCGAGTGCGAGAGGAATTGTTTGTTCGGTTTTGTAGGAAATTGAATGTAGATTTGAAATGTATGCAAAATTTTGAAAACTTGAAATCGAACTTTTGCAATGAAAGCTCAACTGTACACGATGAACGTGAAGAGTTGAAGCTACAATAATTGAAAAATCTGAAAAAATTGTCACGAAGAAACCTTTTCTCGTGTTTATAATGACGTGTTGATTCTAACTAATTCGAGGATGCGGAGTTCGAATATCGGCTTATTTTTTTAATTCAACTCTTCTAACTTCCACCGTCACCTGTCCGCCCATTTGCCCCACCTCCACTCTCAACATGTATCACAATTCGAAAACGAGTTAAAATTATGTGAATTGAGAAAAAGTATCGCTCGTAATCGCTGACAGAGGAGAGGGTGCAATGACCTAAAAAGCCGAGACACCCAAAAAGCCACATCTAGGACCCTTACTCAATGTAAATACCAAATTCAAACTTCCTTCCTCAATTTGGAGGAGAATGGTGTAAGGAAGAAGCTTTTTTTTTAAGGTCAAAAAACAGAGAAACCTTCATACCCCTTTGCTCCAATTGACCTAGGAAGCTAATTTTTAGATATGTTATGCAACTTTGCATTGCCTATCAATCAGCTTAAAAGGGCGCAATTTTTGTGTTTTTGACCCCTCAGCACCCCCTCCCCCAAAATGAGGCAAAACTGAATTTAGAACCAAATTTATCTTTATTCATACATATCTAATCCGCCACCAAACTGAGTCTGTTAAATGAATTGAAACGGTTTTGGTTTGTATCGAGCAGAGTAAATGATTCTCAGTTTTCGGGGGAAAAAAAATAAAAACAAATATCTGACATGGCAAAAAATGGTCGTGATGGTCTGCTAGGACCTGTGAACGGATATTGTTGATTCCTCCTCCCTCCCTTCATCGTCCAATGTAGATCGATAGACTGTAACAGCTTGGTTTTCATTGACAAAATAACATGGCATGAAAAATCAAGCTAAAAATGAACTGACCGATAGATTGTTGCAACTTCAAGGTTGTCGAGTTAGAATATTCACTTTATTTTTGGATACTCCCTCTGAGTCCCCTCCACCCCTCTTTTGTAAAAGTATAAACATCATGAGAGAATATCAAAACAGCGTGTGGCATATCGATTTCTGCTAATTCAGTGCCGCTGAGATCGCATATTAATCTACTTTGTTGATTCGGCTCTTCCGTGTTTCACACTGACTTCCCTCCCCTCTCCTCACCTTCTTCCCATTATCATAAATTTTAAGAATGTGAATTCAGTGGAGCCGGTTTGAGAAAATGAATTGATGCTTCATCTCGGGGATATCGAATTATTAAAAATCGATGTGTCACTTCACCTTTTTCATTTTTTTCACAAAATATCAAACATGTAAAGAAAGTAGTGAAAATAGTAAAAAAAGTAGTAAATTTAGTCGAAATTTCAAGCAAAGTATTGAAAAAATATAAAATTTAGGAACACGAAATGGTATATCGTATATTTTTCTGATGAAGTATATAAATAAAATCTGTCGATTTGTTGTTGATTGTTTATTGGTGGTGGGGGGGGGGGATGTCAAATTGAGAGGTTTCCAAAAATTTAGTAAAAAATTAGTGATAAAAAAAAAAACGTAAGATTCCCTGTTTTAGAATTCTGACCAGAATTAAGGGTTCCGGTTGGGGACGTGTAGTGGGATTGGATAAAAAAAAAATGAGTCAATATTCAATATCAGCGTGTTCGAATTAGTTAGAATCGATATGTTATTTCATTATTTTTATGTTTTTGAATTTTTACCAAATTTGTGGAATCCTTCTACCCCCGTGAAAGCGTTGAGAATTTTGAAATTTGTTCAGTTTTGACCAACATGATGAAAAGGTCTCTATGCAATTTTTCAGATTTTCTATTGCGAGCTTTAAAAAGCTGAACTTTCATTTCGAAAGTTCAAAATTTTGCTTATCTATTTCGAATTTACTTTCAATTTCCTATAAAAAACTGTACAAATAGATTTATTTTAGGTCCGAGCAATCACAAATTTTTTAATCGTTTTCAGATGAACGTGATTGCTCAAAAATTGCAAGAACCATTCCTCCTCCCTACTCCTTTCTCAACTTCTTATAAAGATAGTTTGATATGGAATGAGTCTTGCATGTTGTTTTTCCTCTCTTGCTCTTTATTTTCGTTTACCAGGGCAATACAATCATACTCGTGTATCCAAAGTGGAAGATTGAAAGATTGAGAAGTGTTCCGTCACTTTTGTACTTCTAGAGCCCATGAAACTTGAAATTTTTCCTACTCTTTTTCCTGTGTGGCTATCCGTTTCGATATTTTTTTCCATCAACAAATGACTAGCGAATACGACCAAACTGTATAGCAATGGGCCAAATGTCTCGCGTCCGGCACGTTGACTAACAGAGAAATAATTATAATACGAGAGAAAAAAAACACACACACACACACGAACACTTGTAATACACGATGCACTGTGTACCATCATCGGAGAACACTATAGCATGGCTGTTGTTTCAACGCCCATCCGTGCGATTCTTAATATAGGCGAGACTTTGGTGTGACGAGAAAAGCTTAAAAAGAGGTCGTAAACACGTGTTTTAGGTAGCTCTACGAGTAGATATAGCTGTGCTGTGTTGTGCTTTGTACCTATACCTACACTTACGTATGTAGGTAGGTAAGCTAGACGTAATTGTAACGACGACCGAATGACATCTATGTGATTAGCGTGCTATACATTTTTTTGCCTCAATTTTCCACTCTCGTAGAATAAGCATCTTATACAATACGCAATTAAACGCCTATAGCCGGCTTGGCCGAGTCGTCTTCGTCACACAAAAATTCAAAATCACGACGTGACTAAGGAAATCTATAGACTATAATTTTTTTTTGATTTTTTTTTTTTTATTCACTCGAATTACGAAAGGATACGGTCGAACTCGATACGTTCGCTTTTACTCGAGTTGCCGTTCTGTTATCGGTGTAGTCTGGCGTCATCCTTCGTATTTTCGTCGCTTTACCCATCTCACGTATGGTTTTTCGGTGCGGATGAAAAAAAAAATACAACTTATTAAGTCGGACAAGCGAAAAAATCTCATTATAGGCGGCCACATTTCACCTAGATTTATTTTGTAGACGCGTGTAATTTGAGCGGGAAGCGAAGGCGTTTTTTTTTTTTTTTTTTTTGCTTCTCTTTATCTTATTGGCATTTTATCGATCGTATGTAAAATGGAAATTTTTCGACGTTTAATATACGTAGCTGCTGGGTACATCCTTTTCTGAACAATTGAGTGATATTAAAAAATAGGTGAGTGATTGCGAATGTTGTACTTCATATAAATACTAAATCTCGAAAGAAATTGATGATAAATTGTACTCGTGGCCCATTCTGTGTCAAAACAATCCGAATCTAATATTGGGTGTTTCGATTTCGTTTGAAAATCAGCCTTAAGGAATCTTCATCATTTCTTCCTCCATCCTTTAGAAGGTGGCTGGCTGAGGGAGGAGGGTGATTTTTGTAATTTTCGAACAATCGAAATTTTTCCCTCCAAAGGCTGAAATATTTTGGGATTGGTTGAACCTAAGATGAATTTAATGATTATTTTTTATCCTGGGCGTTTATAATTGCTAAGATTTTTACGGCCAGTGTTTAAAACGGGTCAGAAAGGTTAGGACTTGAATTTGGTGTTGGAGGTTAGGTTCTTTTATTAAGAGGAGGATTTTTTGCATGACTGTGGAGCAATCTGGAAAGGAGCAGGTTGTTTTCTGGAATGTTTAAGGGTCATCTTTTCTGTTTCAAGTTGGGGCAGAGGAACAGGAGGTGTTGGGTAGTGATGGGCTCAGAGT
>FIZR01019261.1:0-13348 GCA_900060175.1 Ferrisia virgata | reverse complement strand
AGTAACTTACCAGTAACTTACCAAATTTTAAGTTACCGGTAATTTACCATCCCTGTGATGTACGAATATTTTTGGAATGTTAACTTTCTTGAACTTGAACGATTAATAATTTTTTTAATTTTTATTTTTAAACCAGGAAGGTTTGTAATGTGATATTTGTGAAGAGGATATTCCAAATAATAAAATAAGATGGTTTTCGAACCTTTGGCTATGTTTTTAGTACGAAGAAAACTTGCGATGAAAAGTTGATAGGCGTGAAAATTCAAGGTGTACGAATATTTATGTAACCGACTGTAGTGTGAACTGCAGTTTTGTTGAAAACGAGGGAACTATCGCTAGTACCCGAAAATATAGAGTGATTTTTGACCATCTACGTCTTTTGCAATGGTCAATCGGTATCGCCATATTGCAGTACAAGTCCCAACACTCAAAACAAAGATTCAACTAGGTACTCTATGCATTGTACGCTTTTGAGTACACTACGAAGCCACGAACCATAAAGCATTAAGGCTATATATCGGAAGCTCACCGATACGGGTCAAAGTTCAATACTCTTATTTGAAAAGTCATCGCATCGCATCGCACACATGTACCTACAACTACACCTACCTACCAACGTTATCGTTACGCACGCATACACACACACACACACACATGCGCGCGCGCTACAAGGAAAATCGATGATGCACATTATACTGTACTCGAATCGTATATGTATAGGTAGGTACATACACGTACACATACATATACATATACATATACGAGTATAACTCGACTATATAAACACACTCGTCCTCCCAACAAAGAAAAATAACGCAGCTATAGGCCGACAGAGTGAGGCTACAAATATAGGTCAGTACTGCGCGCGGTACATAATAATTCCATCGCATTGCACACATTTTTCCTCCATTTTTGTTCTGCATTCCGTCCATTTCCTATTTACAGGAAAAATGTGTAAGTATAGTCATTTTTTTTTTTTTTTTTTTTTTTTTTTTTTTTTTTTTGTTTTTAACCGAGAGTGGTGACAGCACTGCGTTTCGACGGTCGAGGTACACCACTCTTCACTCTTGTGTACGTAGTACTCAAGTACGTGTTCAGACTGGATTCAGTTTCGGCTTCATCTCACCGTAAACAACCGTTAGTTTACACTTTCCTTTTCTGGTACCTTCGCTTTCCATCGTGCTTTGTTGTCGACGCAGGTATTATTTAAAAAGGTAGGTAGGTAGGTAGGTCTAGGTACTCCGAAGTACATATATTTATGACATCTGTCTGACATGAGTCTGCCAATACATAATACCTGCATCGCATCGTACGACTCGATAATGGTCTCTGGCGTTCTTTGACGTATTCAACGATTCACTTTGTTTCGATTTCGAATTAGTTTTGCTTACGGTTTTCAATTTCTTTCAAGCGTAGCTATAAATATATTCAACGTAATTCAGATTTTCGTTCGTTCGAAGATGAATTGGAAACGTGTGCTCGTAATTCTCGATCGTGAGTACTGGTCTCAAGTCGCCCAACAATTAACACTTAATTCACACGAATGATCCCGCAGACTATTTTCATTTGTAACGAGACAATATTGGCTTAAAAATTTTTCGTAATTTTTTCACTATGTTCAGCGTTAAAAATAAAAAAAAATCACGTCGATGGATTTTTTTCAAGCTCCTCTCCACATGTCCCTCCCCTCCTCGTGCAATGAACGTCGACATAAGACTCTAAATATACTGAGTTTATTTAACGATATATCATTAGTAAGATGATCAATTTCTAGATAAAAAAGTGAAAAATAAAATATTTAAATTCAACATTACGTAATTCAAACAGACATAAACATTTTCGAATTTTCAAAAAAAAAAAAAAAAAAACAGATTAAAATGCTTTTGTAAGTGTTAACGAACTTTCCATGTCGCAAAATGTAACAGACGTTTATTTAAATTTTCCAAATCGAATGGAAAACTGAAATTTTTCCTGTTTTTATTGGGGAAGTGTTCTAGTGATTTTCGAATTTTCTACCACAGAAATAAGTACTAAAATTTTATATTTCAGAAGAAAATAACAATAAATATACATACGAAAAAAATTGATGTTTTTTTTTTTCAAGGAAATATGTGCAAATTAGTTAAAAATTGGCCAAAAATGCATTTTTAAATTTCACTTGTGAGCCCAGGCCAACTCAGAAGCAATTGGACCAAACAAACTAACCAACAAACGCATATAAAATTCCAAGCTCGAGCGATTGCTAATCTAATAAATATTTTCAATAATAACAGCGCGCTTCACTTGGATCAGATTTGAAGATTATTAACAAATGCAAATTGAATGAAATTATTAGATGTTGTGAAAAATTGGCAATTATTGGAATGGAAGGGTACACCCAGATAAGATTAATTCTGTGAGATTACTTTCATCTTGGATTTTCAAGATTTTCACAAAACATCATGAAAAAATTTCTCCTTCATACTCCACTCTTATCGCTCAGAATATCAAAAAAACGCTTGTCACCTCTCCGGGGGGAGGGGGGGAGAAATCGACAATTGAAAACTTTGAGCTGCTGCACTTCGGAACCAATAGGGGGTGCATTAAATTTTTTTCACTAAAATACGAATTCGGATGAGTACAAATTTTTTCAATTTTTCCGGAGAGTAGGGCCGTTCTCAAACACTCAAAAAAATGAGATTTTTGCAGAAACAATGGCTACTACGTTGAAAATTAATAGAAATAAAGTGTTTTAGGGTAAAATTCTAAATCAAATTAAGGCCTCAAAATTTTGGCCGAGGAACCCAATTTTTAGGGTTGCGTGAGCATCAAACGAAAAACAAACGCCAGATTCGTTTGAACCGGGGGGGGGGGAAGGAGGATTGAGCTTCGTAAGTAAAATATTTGTTTACAACCAAAACAGAAACACATATAAATGTCTCAGCGAAGCGTGGCAAAAGTTTTCGACGTTTTAGCTTCAAATTTATGCTTTGGTAAGAAAAACATCCAACGTGTTGAATTGTTACAAAATTGTGTTAAAATTTCAATATTTTCATCAATTTTTACAATGTTTTCAATTATTTTCTTGAAACTTGTTTAAAAATTTTCAAATCAATTCAGCAAACACAAAAAAACTTTCCAAGAGGTAGATGGGGGGGGGGAGAGGAGGGATAAGGCCAATTCAACATTTGAGGAAACTTGATTACCCCACCTATGCTCGCCTTAAAATTCGACCATGCTTACGCTTACTCGAGGAAAGTTGAGATTCTTAGTTATTTTAATTCCAAATCTTGTTCAGGTTTTTCTTCTTGAACTAAGACAGCCTGGATGGCTACATAGTCCCAACACGACAGATTCCGTCGGCGATTAATATGAAAATTTCATTTAGAATTATACGCTATATAAAAATCAATCTAAGACAGCAACTTCAAAATATGACAACGATAATGGTAGCTGTGGCTGAACACTGCACAAGGAAACCAACCCCTACCTTAGCTTACGCGCGTGAGGCTTGTCACTTCGCAAGCACGACGAAAGTTCAACAGAACCAATACCTTCGGAGTTCAGATAATCAACGTCCAACGGCAGCATCGAGTAAGTATGCAGCAGTTGAGTACTGGGCAGATGGGCCCAGAGGTATTGGTAGGTCCGTCGTCGAGTATATGGGTACACTTATAATAAAATGTCTCCTTGATCCGGTACCATCTCTCAAGGTACAGTGTGTCGTTGACACATAACCCTGACTCGTGACCAGCTCGGTTAATTTTGCTTCATTACCATCGGCTGAAACCGGCTCGCACAGCTCGCAAACGTCTCAGCCCTCGAGTTGAACTGATTACCGTGGTACTCATTAGTTCGGCGCAAGCGCAGCGTAGCACACAATGTACACTCGCCAGCAAAAGGGCATCGTACCTAACGGGCCTCGTCCCTGAATACCGCCATCGACACCTACCTCCACGGCCGAACCGCGCACCGTTCCACCGTTGTTGTAATTGAAATTTTTTCACATCTCCTACACTACGCGCGCACACACACACACACACACACACACACGCCATGTAGTAATAGTACTTCTACTCAGCGAGCGTACCTAGACCTAGCAACGAACGCGATAGGCGTAAAAATGGCGATACACCTGAGATTAGAGGCGAGGCGAGGTGAGGCGAGGTGCGACGCGACGCCAAGAAATAACATTGTCAACTCGTAGCACTAACTATATTGGAAGCTGAGCGTATACGAGCGACGGTGGAAGGCGGGCGGCGGTGCAGGGCGGTGCGGTGCAGCAGCAAGTATACATGCTCAGGTATAACGTACAGGCTTAATACCTGATGCCCGTGCCCAAGCCCAGGGTGACGGTAATACCTTGGCCCGATTGAAACGCGCCACTGATCTAACGCTGTATCGCTCGCGTCCGCCTCAGCCTCTGCGACCACCGTTACTCTCATTCCATCTCACTCACTCACTCGATCGCTCACTCGCTCACATTCTCTTACAAAGCTCGCGTACGCCGGTTCAAGGAGGTTCATCATCATTAACATTAACATTAACGACGGTTAAAATGCGGCCATGCGCCGGCACTAGGCATCTTTTTCTTCTCTATTCGGAATTTCATTGCCCTGTTTTTCTTTCTTTATTTTCTTCAGCCTCAAACGTCGTGTCGTTTAGGCCATTTCAATGGATGATAATAGTTCAAATTGGCGCGTTCTTAGGCAAATACGCATACGCCTTTGCAGCCATCCCCCCCCCCCCCCTCCGAGGAGCGACATTCTTTGTACAACAATTGACAAGCTACTGTTTCTTCGCATCTGACTCGACAGGATTTAGCCTAATTCAAACGATCGATATATTACCACCGTATAAGGCGAAATGTGAAGCAGAAGGGGGGGGGGGGCTGAATTTGCAAGCACGTTCAATGAATCAGCGTTAAATTCTGTTTTTCTGATCACTTGGCCAAATGTATGTAAGCTGATATCTGCGGATGGAAAAGTAAGCTCGAGAGTATTACTCTGATTTCTGTTATTCGAATACGACTGCCATCATCTCATCCTTGGTGGTCAGTAACTTCAGAATTGTTGTACACGGTGCCGATGGTAAAAATAACCTCGAGCCTTCTGATCCACAATAATAGGAAGCGTTGACTGGGGATGCGTTCACTTTACTTCACGTATACATATGTATACGTATGTTCAGCCAATCAGATTTCAATATAATCGAATTGCGATGAGGGCAAAATCGTTCACCTTTATTCAAATAATTTTGCCACGTTTTTAGGATATTGTCGCAATTTGTCGGGGAAAACTGCTGACTAAGCATGAACAATAAACATTAATGAAAACAAAGAATCGTCGATGAATATAATTTCAATCGAAAAAAATGATTTTTGTTGAAGAAGAAACTGTTCAAGTACTGATGCTTGTCAGCGAAGCGATAGGAATTTTTGTTACTTTTTTTCAAACGCCAATTGAAGAACAGTGTGAGGATGGTGAGGAAATTGGATTGATTCGGCCAATAAAGGGAGATCCTCCACCAATATGTAAAGAGCTGTATAGTTCGGTAATTGCAAGGTATTTCGGTCATATGTGACCTGCAGAGCAGTCGGAAATCTCGAAAAAGACATTCTCCTTGGTAAGGCCCCTGGAAAAAGAGAAATACGAAGATCTCCAACCAGATGGTCCGACATCATCAAAGCGTGAATGGGCTCTGTGGTAAGAGCTGCTTCACAGGCACAGGATCGTGATAGATGGCGCGCTCTCTTAGGTACAATACGGTCGTAAGCGACTCAGGCCTACTGATGATGATGAATTTCAAGGTACATAGATTATTGATACGTAATAGGTGTAAATGAAAATAAATGAGTTCAATTTTTTTTTTTTAAATGCGAATATGCGGAGAGCATTGAAAATTTCATAGGTTCCTGAAAAGACAATTTCTAATGGATGATTACGTTGATTTCGATTTAAAAACCGATAATTTCTAGAGCATTTTCGTCTTACCCGTTATCAGTTTGAACAGTTGCTTAGTTTAGTAGAAAACACGTTAGAAAGATCTTTAAAATGGGGAAATATTGCAATTTATACAAAAAAATAAATATTCGTTGTAATTTATCTGTTAGCCAATCAAGAAGCATACAGGTAACAAAAAAATAATAAAATAAAAAGTAATGCAATTTTCTTGAAATTCATTATTTTGAGCTATCAAAGTAATAATCTAAAATTCACAGATCTGTTGGATTTCGTTTCAATAATTGTTTTGTGAGGGTGATTTTTTCTTTAAATGAGATTGCACCGTATGTCATTAGAAAGCCATCAAATGGTACCGAAAAAAGAAAACTTAAGAACAAAGAAGCAATAGATGGGACTTATATTCTATTAGCCCCCTTAAACCTGAGACCTTTCACACATGTTAAAGTATATTCAAGTTTATATTCAGGAGACGGACCCCAAAAATACATAGAATACGTGTTGGTTGCCTACTCAGCCCTGAATTTGTTCTTGGAAATAGAAAATTTTGTTTTGGAAAACATTAGTAAAATCCGACAAATCTACGAATGATATTACAAAAATTAAATGTAGAACATTTAAGAATTATGTAACATCAAATGATGCCCCACTTGATAATTTCTGTTTCACAAATGATGGGGATTCAGTAAAAAAAATTTGAAAAAAAAAAAAGCTCTGAAAAGTGAAAAAAACTGGGCCAACGCGGTCCACTTTGGAAACCATTTTCTAAAAATTTTCAAGCAGTGCAAAATATCCCGCAGTACAGAGTAATAATCAGTAATTTCCAAAAATAATTTGGTGTAAAGATCAGGTATTTCATCTTCAAATTCAAATCCTATATCTTAATTGACTTATGCTTTTGTCACGATTACGACACCTTAATGGGTTGCTGGTGGACAATGAAAATACGAAAAATGGGGTCCACACAGCAGTTGATAATTCTGTCCTCTCGAACATCACATCTCCTCTCCCCCCCCCCAAATTACAACTAATTGATTAGAAGGTGGATATTGATTGGTCTCTGGTTGAACTTGCTCGACTACTACGATAGCCTGATGATAGCTGATGGGAAATAAAAATCTGCAAACTGGGGTCTGAATAGCAGCGGGTGGTAATACCATCTCCACTTGAACATAAAACCTCCTCCCTCCAAACCACAGCAAACTGATGAGAAGGTGGATTTTGGTCATTGGGTGCAATATTTTAAGCAAAACACTATTTCGAATGAACTTGCTCGACTATTACACGACAGACTAATGGAAGCTGCAGTGAAATGAAACTCTGCCAAAAAGGGGTCGAATATCTGTCAACAATTCTGGACACTAGAACAACAAATCTCCACCCTGTGTAAAGCACAAAAAATTTGTAAAAATTCTGATATTTATCGCTGATGCCCACTTTTTAAAAAATCCGACATGAATTTTTGGAATTTACTGATTATTGCTCTGTACTACACTAGCAGCATTTTGGAGGGAAACCCTTGAAAGAATTTAGAATTCATAGGTAATCGGCGCCGTGACTGGCACCATCGTTTGATTTAGAGTATGTAAAATTTAGTAGTGTTTTTTTTTTTTTTCCTCAAAACGTAAGAATATAGAAAGCATTCAGAGAAGGCTCAACAACGCCACGATTAGTACGAAAAAGGCACAACGTTATTCGAAATTTAAATTCGTCTGAAATCGTATAACACCTTATTAAAGTATTAGTAAACGAGCGAATATGCACCAAACAGCATCAAAGACGACCAATGCGATACGGCGTTTGCTTGTATGTGTAGAGCTGTAAAAAACTTGCTAACCGAGTCTTACGCAAGATACTTCCACGTAATGAAAGAGAAATTGAATTCTTTCTTCCTCGTTATTGTATAGGTTGGGTTCGTTCTCTCTTTCACCGTACCGGTTGGCCGGCTACTCGAAAGAAAGACAAGTACAAAAAAAAAAAAAAAAAAAACCATTTACGTAATTCGGACGTCGTCGTCGTCATCATCGTCATCATCGTCATCAACTCATCATGGTAGATGAACGGTACACACTTACGAGAAAGGTCTTCTAATAACCATATCTACCATACCCATCACATCCATATAGAAGCGGAGTGATAAACGTACGAGCATATAAGCTGCAGTGTACCTAGATGACTGTAAGCAATACGTGTAGTAGTATATGGTGTACTGGCTGCTGATCTAAGCTCGCGGACCGCGTCCTCATTTCCAACAAGTTCATTGATCTTAGCAGCAATATGTATACGGCGGCGTTCGGTTCAATGCCAATTGAACACAAGAGCCCACAACATTCGGAGGTGGTACTGGTTTTTTTTTTTCTTTTCATTTCATTCTCTCTTTCTATCGTATTCGACGGTTCGACATATTAGCGCGATGCAGCAATGTTGGGTCTCTTGTACCACTCCTCGGCGCTTTAGCACTCTCGCTATACTCTTTCATACAACGAATATTAACAATTACTACTACTACGAATGCACTTCGCTTCATACTCGACAACGTACGTATCAGTATATTGTATACATCTCACTTTTAGTCTTCCATAATGGTAGAGGTAGGTCCTAGGTACTACTACAACGCGGATTATGATGTCTTCCAATCGGAGCCGGCGGTACGGTGAGGAGCGGGCGGCAGTTGTTGACTTTCACTTTTCAGCAACTAATGAGGGGAGACCTTGCCGACGGTGCTAACTTTGCACAACGAGTTAACGACAACGATAACGATAACAACAACAACAACAACAACAGTAACACTGTAGGCAACTCCTCACACTACATAACGTACGACGTTACAGCTCCTCAATTTGATGTAACGTTGTGCGAGTGTAACGAGAGGTGCGATACATCTATTATACAGGCATTCCCATCTTCACTCATGTTTTTCTCTTTCTCTCTCTCTCTCTCTCTCTCTCTCTCTCTTTCTCGTTCCGGACAGACCAATATACCGTTATTTATTACCATCATATCGGTCGATTAGACATCAACATTGCTAATGTAAAAGTACGTGGCGTCGGCGCGACGCGCAGCACAGCCGCCTGGTCTCTGAAAAATTCTAGATGGCCAAAATTCTGAAATTGAGAGTATGGCGATTTTTCGAGGTAAATACTCATTCCATTTTTGGAACTATTTCGTCTCTAAACCCAAAAGATACGGGAGGGGGAGAGGGGGCAAAATGCAAAATTTTTCTAATTAATGAGCCAGGTATCAAACTTTTATGTTTTTAACCCTTCTAAAAACCGAATTTCAGCTAATTTGGCCAAAACCTAAGATGAACCTTAGGAGAGCGGGGGGGGGGAGAGGGAGTCAAACAAAAATTTTCAAACACTTCGTGCGAGGTGTCAAAATATACGTTTGTGAGTCTGCTAAACGCGTTTCTGAAGTCTTATTTTACTTGAACGCCAATGAGGGCTGAGGGAGGGGGGGGAGTGTGAAAGGACATTGTGTAGAATATCTGTGAAATGTACAATAATTACGCATTTTAGAAATATTTATTACAAAATTTTTAGATTTTGGATAATTTATTCTAAATCTTCCAAATCTTTATCCAATGAATGATTCTTTTCAGCAGTACAAATACTTCTTCTCACTGATAATTTCTTGCACTTCGAAGAGTTTGTCAAGTTTAAGCTTATTCTTTGACAAGAAATCGGCCCTATGCTCTGTCAGCTGTCGTCCATTTATTTAATTTCTTCATGCAGATTTGTCTGGACTTGGTCGTTTACATTTTATAAACGTAACATTGATACAATATAAATGTAATATTTCTTTTGCATCCGCTATATTTGTCACGATATCTGCTGACTCTTTTCACAAAATGAAAGGATAAATCTCGACTTTTGATCTCTATAACCTCAAACAACAAGAACACGCATTTCATCAACACACTACTAGTACACCTATGCGCGAGGGTTGAAATATACGCAGGTTATCGCTGAACTGGTTCATTGGGTAAACTTGATGGCTATTGTTGCGTTGCTACAGCAACGAATACATTGCAATGGCTGCCGCTAAATCTAATAATAATAGATGCTGCGAACCTTACAGAATACACTAGGATAATTGTTTTGATTCAGCATTGTGGTTCATTTTTTTGGAATTTTGGCCAGCTAGAATTTCTCAGGGACCACTGTTGTGCGACGTTTTCCGGCAATTTTCATTGATTAATTTGAAGTTTTTACACAATATGCATGGGTATGTCAGCGTAGTCGAAATCAAAGTTGAACGTAAATTTTGAAAAAAAAATTTCATGAAATTTGTATCAACTCGTGTTTTGAAAGTAATATTACGAAAATAACAGATTTTTCTTCATCAATGTCGACCGCATAGGTTTTACTAGTCATTCATTTTTTCCGAATACCCTTACCTCGGATGAGTGAGTAGCAGTGGTGTGGCTAGAAATTTTCGTCCTTAAGAACATTTTCCTTAGCGTCCCTTTCACTCATGTGGATCCAGCTTTTCTACCACCTGGCAACAATATTCGAGACGCGAGAACAAAAATAATACATTTTTAAAGCATTTTTTCCACACTTCCAAGAGTTACTACTGCAAGGGTGAATCGATTTTTGCAAATTTTGGAAAATTGGCAACAGTTGTCAAATAACGTCGAACTAACGTGGTAAAAATTTTAGCCCTCAAAGTACAAATTTACCGCCCCAACCAAACCTCAAAGCTTAAACAAATACCAAAAATTGTGAAAAAAAAATTCGTTTGAAAATTTTCATCAAAAACTACTTTATTTCTATTATTTACACCCAAAATAATTAGCAACGACCCTGTTTTTGAGGGAGATCAGAAAAACATCACTTTTCACTCTCTCTGAAATATTTCAAAATATTTCGAGAAATTAGATACTGTAAACATTTCAATGGAAATGAGTCTAATACAGTCGTTTCAACTGGTCTAAGCCATTCCAGCGATTTTTCTCCTCTTTTACTTTTTCCAGCGGGTCCTTCATTTTATGAGAAGTATGTTGTTTTCCATGATTTCTCATTCTTCGAAAAAAAAATCAGCGGAAATGAAAAAAAGGCCTGTGATGACTTTAATGAATTTAAAATTTTTTCAAAATAGAATTTTTTTCAAATTGTTTAAAAATGTTTCAAAAAGTGTGAAAAATAACGTTTTTCTGGTCTCCTTAAAGGGAGAGAGGGAAATGAAAAATTATCGTTGGCAATTATTTTGGGTATAAATAACTATATTTTTTTTTAATTTTTGGTATTTTTTAATTTTGAGGTTCAGTTAGGTAGAGGGGGTGGGGGGTGGGTAGTAAATTTGAACTTCGAGAGCTAAAATCTTTTCACACCTATCAAGCAATAACCATTGTCTGTTATCCAAAATTGGCAAAAATCGATCCACCACAATCAAATATTGGAAATTGCACGAGCAAAACGAAGATGAATTTTGAAAAATCAATATTTTTTAAACGAATAAAATTCACAAGTAGGTGCGCTTTAAAAATGGTCAAATGATTACTTGAATCACTAATCAGCTTTCAAAATATTTCAATTTTTGCTGCCTCCTAAAATTGCCATTGGGGAACTGTTCAGGTGTCCACTCCTTTCCTCAAACACTGAAAGGTGGTTCAGAGGTATCTCTAAAAATTCGAATTCATCTGATTTAGAAAGAAATTAAGCTAAGAACAAAGGGAAAAATATTTCGGACAAGACTTCAATTCAAATCGCCTACAATCGACATAGGTAAATTTAAAAACTAAAACTGATTAACTTTCGGCTATTCCAGCTGTTCCTCGCGAAAAGCTCGGCTTTCAATTCGTAAACGGGACATGGAAAAACGAAAAACGATCCTATAAATAAAATACGGAATTCATTATCAATTTAGAAACTGACAAAATTTCAGCAGATTCCTTCCAGCATGTTTCTGACAGTAAAAATGATGAACTTGTTCGAGTCATCGGGTATAAATTTGATACTTTTTCCTGTACATTAAGACAAACTACCAATTAAAACGTAATACTACTCTGTAAAACAGATATCAATGGCGTGACGTTGAACTTTTCCACCATTATCATCGAATAACATGTACAACCAAATGCTAACGATACGAATAAGTCGAAAATGAAATCATTCCAAACCGATAATCAATGATGATCGAATTTATTCCGTTATTTTACGCTGCGTCGCGTCGATGACTTTCTTATCAATAGGCTATGCGAATAGTTCTCAGGTTACAAAAATTTCCTCGTCAACATACGGATGTAGAATGCCACAAAATGTAACGCATACTTCATTTATTCGACATCGCATACGTACGCTAAGTGCATACCTAGCACCTACCTCCTACTCAGTGGAAACATAATCTGTACGAACGTTTATCTAAACCTATACATATGCAAAATGCATAAATTTACAACAATTTTACCAAACATACGAACCATTGTGCGATCGATGATGCGCGAAATTCAAGTGAAAGTCGACTCTACATCGTCGACCACGTCTACCAGGACGGCAATAATAAGACTCAACATCGAACGTAAGTAAAGCAGCAAAAAAAAAAAAAAAAAATACATACAAGAAAGAAACCCTCAAATAGAAGAAATACTTATCTCATGGCTAAAATAATCTACATTAGAACCGTAGCACTGAAGGTGATAAATTTGTTAATAGAAAAGTACAGGTTTTAATTTTCACAAATATGCTCATCCATTAAACCAAAAACCGAACTCAAATTTGAATTTTGACAGTTTCATATAACGTGTAGCTTGTGAAAGTGGGCTCACACGAGTGTGCGAAATTTGAAACTCAAACGTTATGCAGATTGAAAACTGTTCAACATTTAGAGAGCTCTACACGATGAAAGTAAACAAGCAAAATAGATTTCTTCATCGACAACAAATCGAAATATAAATCAGTAAACTTTTTACACAACCAATCAATCATCATTTATGACGTCTCAGTGGTACATTTACGGGACAGTACTGACCTGTCAGAGTGCATCCATTATTACAATCCTGAGCTCCAGTAACAGCATCTACCACAGAACCCATCCTCACACGTTTCAGGCTACCATCCAAACGTGAAAAAGTGTTCATCCAGCGTTCTTTTTTCAGAACCACAAAAATGAGCTGCCAAAATATCGATACTATCCGCCTTATTTGAAAAATGGCAGTTTAAAAATTTTAACCGAGTAAAATGGGGGGGGGGAGGAGAGAAGAGGAGGGAGGGATAGACCTCCTAAACAGGTGATTTGGGGGACATGGTACGAACCGAAAAAACTCGACAGATTCGGACTGAGGTACTCCCCCGATATCGAATATGTAATTTTTTTTTTTCATTGCACTCTGCACAACGGCATTCTACTGCATTTTAAGTGCAATTTTTATGCATTTTGGACGATTTTTGACAGTAAAATAGCTCTCT